>JAWPHD010007599.1:0-126825 GCA_037043455.1 Cyrtodaria siliqua
GGCCATATATGGTTTCACATAGTCAAACGAACATATTTTTTGTTATTTAGTTTGTTTTTAGTACAGCTAAAACAGACATCACTGTATAGAATAAAGAATTATATATAATTTTCTATTCTATGATATGGCTGCTGGTCTCGAGATGTCTTCCCAACTCATGTAGGACACTTTTGTTCGATTTCAACTGGTATTTAGCGACAAAGCACATGAGCCGGACCCCTATGTACAGCACTGGTTACTTATACCCAGGAAAAGTGGGTGGTCTGCCTCCACCACAAAAAATCGACTCATATATAACCTTACATTTGTTGAAAATTACGTAAACACCATACAAACAAACAAACAAACAAACAAAGTCTTGCGTGATTTTTAAAAAAAAAGTGGTCATTACACGATTGATCAGCATAATTAAAAATGCAAACCTAAAAATTAGCACTCCGTACTGCTGAATTTGATCACTAGATTATGTAATTGTCATACTCCTTGCGAAATACTGAATGACAACTTTATATTGCAACAAAAACATGACAAAATATGCAATTATGCGGCATTTTCTAGAACAAAATCAAAACGAAAATGGCGGAAATATGCGCATGGGCGTGATAATACTGGAATAATCTCTTATCTTTACAGTGAAACAATTTGACACTCAATCGACGATTAGGCGGTTGTTTTTTCAGCCAGTTTGTCTCATTATTTTATGTCTGGAAGTTATATATTCAAGTTACCAGTTTAGAACTGAAAATTCACCTCCAGACGGCTGCCATGTTGAAGATGTGAGAAATACCCGGATGAAAAATTTGATACCGCTTATGCTTCGAACAAAACCGGATCGATCAAAAATTGGGGGAAATCATAAGTATTGCTGAAAAGGATTGGATACGATCTAGAATACTTATTGGTTTCAATCTAATATAAATAAAATCATCAAAATGTACATTATTTTCATATGATATCCACTTATGTATGCATTATTGCAAAATATGTTACTATTAAAGGGAGATAATTTACTTCATTTTACTCAAAGGCCATATGATAGCAACAAAATTCCTCAATTGAAACATACCTGTCAGGTGTAGCGCATTGGGCTTGAAACTCACACATTTTATGTAAAATCCCACTGACACGCACACATTCTATGTTCTCACGCATTCTGGAAATCTGCCTTTTTTTTTCTTTTTCTTTTTTGTTTATTTCTTTTATTATAAAATTTAGTTGAGTCTCTATAGATCGATCTATATAAAACAAAAAATCACTAACATTTAGTTTAAACTGGATTTCCATATCACTTCTGTGTAATAACGAATAACACTGGCACAAACTCGTGGCATGTCACTTAATTACCTCCTACAATGTTTGTCATAATTAAGGATAACTTTTTTCTCCTTAATTTGTAATGAATGAATGAATGGTGTTTTTACGGCACGTCGACACATAAATAGGTCATATTGTGCGCTCCTTAATTTGTAAGGACGGAATATTATTGTACTATTAAATTAATTAATTGTCATGCAGTGTGGAGTGAGACGGCTGCTGTCAACTGAGTTGTATTTTAAATACAGATTGAAAAATGTACTGATTTACAATTAAAAACATGTAGTGACTCTAGTGATGGGTAATCGGTTGGATGTAACCGATCAATCATTGGTTATAATCGGTTAGTCAATATGAAGCATTACATGTGTATGTTAACCTGAGTTTGAGGCTTTTAACTTAGAATTAGGCACCTCTGTCTATTTATGTTCATGCTCCTGCTTGCTGAAACCATCTGGTTGCTTGACCTCAGTGTTTAATGTATCATTCGTTGTCAACTGTTTAGTGGTACCAGCGTTTTTGCTGGGATTACGACATACTTTTCGCACTCACCAAAATTCGCCCTTCAGTCGGACATTTTTTGCAACTTCAGTAGTGGGTCATAAAATTGTTTCGATGTTGCCATAAGCTCAAATCAAGAAATTGTCCTTATTTTTCTTCATGTATGTATATAAATTTCCTTACATAAATTACATATTTTAGATGTCTTCTTGTGTAAAATGTTTGGGTATTGGCTCCTGACTTCAGTGTTCGTCTTCAGGGCAGATATATTTAGACATGCTCCAAAGTTGAACATGTAATTGCCCTTAAGGTAACTGGAGAAATCAATAGATTAGGGGTTACAATTCTTGTTGTTTTGAATGAAAGAAATCATTGGATTGCCTCCCTTTCATAGTAACAGTTATTGACCGTTTCCAGTTAAGAAAGATATTCAACCATCAATAACTGTCCGAGTCAGGGGCAAGTCCGACTAAAGGGCGAATTACCCCTCATAATTTCTAATTAAGCATGATTTTTTTCCTGCCTTTTGTCATTGCCATTTCATCAGCAAAAGAATTCTAATTGATATAAATTTGTTTATATGTTCATTTTCACAAGTGCTGTCTCCTGGAAAATCATGTTTATATCTATTTTGAACGTTAATTAAGTGCATTGTTACATTCAACCGATGATCAATTAAAAAAAATAAAAAATCGATCATCATAATCGGATGCCAAAGTAACTGATGATGGAAGGCAATCGATTAATCGGTACATCACGACACTAGCACACTCGCACAAGCAATCTATGTGGGCTTGTAGGTGACAGCACTAATGGTCTGCATGAAATCCCTGTTATAATGTAACAGCGTTGGTTACTGATGATGGAAGGCAGTTCCAGTCTCTGAAATGTCCTTGGGTAAAAGGAGTATTTATGTACACAATCATTATCTGAGTAGCTGTTAGCTGGTTATAAAGACGATGACTACCTCTGGTATGCCTGTCCTACCAAAGCAAAAAGCAGTTATAGAGTTCCTTCTCTCACCATGGGCAATGCACCTATTAAAGGGAGATAATTTACTTCATTTAAAGAAGGCCATATGATAGCAACAAAATTCCTACATACCTGTCAAGTTTAGTGCATTGGGCTTGAAACTCATGCATTTTTATGTAAAATCACGCTGACACGCACACATTCTATGTTCTCACGCAATCTGCCTTTTTTTTGTTGTTTTTTTTATTAGAAAATTTAGTAGATCTATATAATTATAAAACAAAAAATCACTAACATTTAGTTTAAACTGAATTTCCATATCACTTCTGTGTAATGACGAATAACACTAGCACAAACTCGTGGCATGTCACTTAATTACCTCCTACAATGTATGTCATAATTAAGGATAACTTGTTTTCCCTTAATTTGTAAGGACGGAATATGTGCTATTGTCATGGAGAGTGAAGTGAGACTCAGCTGCTGTCAACTGAGTTGTATTTTAAATACAGATTGAAAAATGTGCTGATTTACAATTAAAAATATGTACACATGCACAAGCAACATATGTGGGCTTGTAGGTGACGGCACTATGTGGGCTTGTAGGTGACGGCACTATGTGGGCTTGTAGGTGACGGCACTATGTGGGCTTGTAGGTGACGGCACTAATGGTCTGCATGGAATCCGTTATAATGTAACAGCATCGGTTACTGCTGATGGAAGGCAGTTCCAGTCTCTGAAATGTCCTTGGGTAAAAGGAGTATTTGTACACAATCTGAGTAGCTGTTAGCTGGTTACAAAGATGATGACTACCTGTGGTACGCCTGCCCTACCAAAGCAAAAAGCAATTATAGAGTTCCTTCTCTCACCATGGGCAATGCACATCTACATCTATATGGTACGTTGATCTATCAAAGTTTGACAATCATTCAACGGAAGTTGACTTGTGCTTCGCGGTTGTGGATGGGAGCACAAGATAAAGTAAATAATTAAGAGAAGCTAGGATAGGAAGAAGTGAACTAAAGTATAAAGAGAATACACAATATAAATAAGTGTCAATAAATGTAAAAATAAGAAAATTTAGACTAATAAAAGAAAGAAATTCAGATAAGTTGTCTAAACCTACATAGAGCCATCTGATATGAACCAATCCAGCTTCCTTGGCGGTACCGGGGACAAATGTGTCCCCGCTGACATAGCTTCACATCGTCACTTGTCTCATAGTAGGTTTAGTTGAGGGTATCCAGTTTTATGAGCGTGCATCTTATACTATTGGAGTTATAGTGGCATATTTCCATATGAGGTCATGGCAACCTAGACCATTGACCTACTAACTCCAAAGCAATAGGGTTCACCAAGGGTAATGTACCTATGAAGTATCACGAGTGTAGATGAAGTCTCACCAAGGGTATTATGTACCTATGAAGTATCACGAGTGTAGATGGAGTTTCATGAGCATAGAAAGGAAGTCATGAAGTCATGGCAACCTTGACCTTTGGCCTAGGCAACTGACTCATAAAGCAATTTATAGGGTTCATTTTATCACTGAAATCAATGATCCTATGAAATTTCATGAGCGATGGTGCTACACTTCCATAGAAATCATGCAGATCCATATATGGTCAGGGCAACCTTGACCTTTGACCTACTGACCTCTCTCGCTCTCAACCCAGTTTTCCCTAACTCTCAATAACTATCCCAGTTACTCTCTTAAAGTGACACTGTCCGTAAGTAAGCAGATATTGAGCATAACCAAATAACTGTCTGACTTTTATTCAGTGAAATATATACATGAAAACATGAGCATAGACACTAAGAAGTCTGTAGTAATACATTCGTGCGTTTGAAAAAAAAAAGCTTAAATTATTATTTGTAAATAAAGTGGGACCCACCGTATTTACCTTTTCTGCGATCACATGACTTCCATTAGCGCATTAGATTTCCACCATAGTATTTAGAGCGTAATATGTATAGCCCGCTTATTTCAGTCGGGAGCTAGGTCGACCACTTTATGCTCACTATTATTACCGCGAGTATAATTTTAGTTTGGGCTGCGAGTTCAAACGCCCGAAATGGTTTCTCTTTTTTTTGTACCGCGATTGAATTCCGTCAAACAATCCTGCTTTAATTAGTAAATATTCAATAATGTTTGGTGTGTAATGTTTGCAAACATAATTAGTGTGTGTATTATAAGCTAAAAGTTACGGACAGTGTCCCTTTAAGATTGCTCATTGTGGCCTGTATCATGTTAGCAACATGTAAATCTGCATTTTTGCTAATTCAGGGGCCATAACTCTGGTGTTACTGGTCCGATCTTGCCCATTATCAAACTCGCGTATGGTCTGATATACAATCTGTACAAGTCTGGTTAAGATTGCTCAAGAAATGCGGCCTTTATTGTGTAAACAAGATGAAAAAGTGCATTTTTTGCAAATTCAGGGGAAATAACTCTGGTGTTACTGGGTCGATCTTGCCCATTATCGAACTCGTTCTAGATCTTATGGTCATATACAATCTGTGCAAGTTTGGTTAAGATTGCTCAAGAAATGTGGCCTCTATCATGTAAACAAGATGAACATATGTATTTTATGCTAATTCAGTCTTATCTGGCCCATTATCGAACTCGTCCGAGATCTTATGGTCCTATGCAATCTGTGCAAGTTTGGTTAAGTTTGCTCAAGAAATGTGGTCGGTGACGAAATGTACAACTAGGCTTGGTACTGATCATCCTTGAAAAGTTTCACTGAAATCTGGCCAAATGCAGGCCATTTCTTCTTAACGAGGCAAAATATAGCATATTTAACTAAATCAAGGGCCATAACTCCGCTGTTCTGGTGCAATCTGGTTTGTTTTCGAATTTTTCCGGGCTTTCATTTATATTAACAATCTGGTAAAGTTTGGCAAAGATCGGACGAAAAACGAAGGCTCTATCGTAATATAGCATTTTTAACAAAATCAAGGGCCATAACTCCGCTGTTGCTTGTCCGATCTGGCTGGTTTTCGAACTAGTCCAAGCTTTCATTGATATTAACAATCTGGTAACGTTTGGTAAAGATCGGATGAGAAATGAAGACCCTATCGTCTTAACGAGGCAAAATATAGCCTTTTTAACTAAATCAAGGGCCATAACTCCGCTGTTACTAGTCCGATATAGCTGGTTTTCGAACTTATCCGAGATTTTATTGATATTAACAATGTGGTTAAGTTTGGTAAAGATAGGATGAAAAATGAAGGCCCTATCATCTTAACAACGCAAAATATAGCATTTTGAACTAAATCAAGGGCCAGAACTCTGCTGTTACTGGTCCGATATGAATGGTTTTCGAACTTGTCCGAGCTTTCATTGATATTAACAATCTGATAAAGTTTGGTAAAGATCGGATGAACAATGAATCCCCTATCGTCTTAACGAGGCAAAATATAGCATTTTTAACTAAATCAAGGGCCGTAACTCCGCTGTTACTGGTCCGATATGGCTGGTTTTCGAACTTGTTCAAGCTTTTAACAACATTAACAATTTGATAAAGTTTGGTAAAGATCGGATGAAAAATTAAGGCCCTATCGTCTTAACGAGGCAAAATATAGCATATTTAACTAAATCAAGGGCCATAACTCCGCTGTTCTGGTGCAATCTGGTTGGTTTTCGAATTTTTCCGAGCTTTCATTTATATTAACAATCTGGTAAAGTTTGGCAAAGATCGGACAAAAAACGAAGGCTCTATCGTAATATAGCATTTTTAACAAAATCAAGGGCCATAACTCCGCTGTTGCTTGTCCGATCTGGCTGGTTTTCGAACTAGTCCAAGCTTTCATTGATATTATCAATCTGGTAACGTTTGGTAAAGATCGGATGAGAAATGAAGACCCTATCGTCTTGAGGCAAAATATAGCCTTTTTAACTAAATCAAGGGCCATAACTCCGCTGTTACTAGTCCGATATAGCTGGTTTTGGTATATATCTTGGTAAAGATAGGATGAAAAATGAAGGCCCTATCATCTTAACAAGGCAAAATATAGCATTTTGAACTAAATCAAGGGCCAGAACTCCGCTGTTACTGGTCCGATATGAATGGTTTTCGAACTTGTCCGAGCTTTCATTGATATTAACAATCTGATAAAGTTTGGTAAAGATCGGATGAACAATGAATCCCCTATCGTCTTAACGAGGCAAAATATAGCATTTTTAACTAAATCAAGGGCCGTAACTCCGCTGTTACTGGTCCGATATGGCTGGTTTTCGAACTTGTTCAAGCTTTTAACAACATTAACAATTTGATAAAGTTTGGTAAAGATCGGATGAAAAATGAATTGAATTGAATGTTGTTTAACGGCTCATCAACACAGTATATGTTATTTAGAGCCGCCCCAGAGAGAGGGGAAGGATACATAGGAATCCGGGAACCTGCCCTACTCTTATTATCGAATAGATTCCTATGGTTCTTTAACGTGCTCGGAGGATAGACCGATACACGGGACCGCCCGGTTTACGTCCCCATCCGACGGACAATGAAGGCCCTATCGACTTAACGAGGCAAAATATAGCATTTTTAACTAAATCAAGGGCCATAACTCCGCTGATACTGGTCCGATCTGGCTGGTTTTCGAACTTGTCCGAGCTTTCAATGATAGTAACAATCTATTAAAGTTTGGTAAAGATCGGATAAAAAATGAAGGCCCTATCGTCTTAACGAGACAAAAGTTAACAGACGACGGACGACTGACGGACGACGGACGGACGACGGACGACGGACAACACACCATCCCATAAGCTCTGCTGGCCATTGGCCAGTAGAGCTAAAAATGGAAGCCCTATCGTATTAACGAGGCAAAATATAGCATATTTAACTAAATCAAGGGCCATAACTCCACTGTTCTGGTGCAATCTGGTTGGTTTTCGAATTTTTCCGAGCTTTCATTTATATTAACAATCTGGTAAAGTTTGGTAAAGATCGGACGAAAAACGAAGGCTCTATCGTAATATAGCATTTTTAACTAATTCAAGGGCCATAACTCCGCTGTTGGTGGTCCGATCTGGCTGGTTTTCGAACTTGTCCAAGCTTTCATTGATATTAACAATCTGGTAAAGTTTGGTAAAGATCGGATGAAAAATGAAGACCCTATCGTCTTAACGAGGCAAAATATAGCATTTTTAACTAAATCAAGGGCCGTAACTCCACTGTTACTGGTCCGATCTGGCTGGTTTTCGAACTTGTCCAAGCTTTCATTGATATTAACAATCTGGTAAAGTTTGGTAAAGATCGAATGAAAAATGAAGACCCTATCGTCTTAACGAGGCAAAATATAGCATTTTTAACTAAATCAAGGGCCGTAACTCCGCTGTTTCTGGTCCGATCTGGCTGGTTTTCGAACTTGTCCGAGCTTTCGTTGATATTAACAATCTGTTAAAGTTTGGTAAAGATCGGATAAAAAATGAAGGCCCTATCGTCTTAATGAGACAAAAGTTAACAGACGACGGACGGACGACGGACGACGGACAACACACCATCCCATAAGCTCTGCTGGCCCTTGGCCAGTAGAGCTAAAAATCAATTATAAATGCACCCAGGTTTTAAGCCAAAAATATACTTGATAAATTAATCAACATACTAATTTTAATGCTTGATACAAATTTTAAGATTGCCATGTGTCCCTTTAAAGGAGACTTCTTAAGCATGGATCCAGGATTTGAGATTACCGGGAGCTCAGCCTTATATAGCCAGTAAAAATAAACTTATTTTCATATCTATTAAAAGTTATAATATTAACTTCATTTTTATTTAAAAAAGAAGATTAAATTCTACATCAAGCATACAACATCAGTACCTTTATTACAAAGTATCAATATTTCAACAAGAGGCCCAAGTGAGCCTATGGACGCTCTACTAGCTAAAACGGACCTTATATCAAGGGTTATCGTCATAAAATTCCCATCAGTACTTCTTTTAAAACACTGCAAAAACAAGAGGACCAGGATGGCCCTAGATCGTTCACCTTGTAATCATTCAGTAAGTCTGCTGTGTCTAGTCTGGCATGGGTATTGTTTAATTTGTCCCACTTTCTTCTATGAATGAGATTTCATCAAAATGGGTGGGGGCTTTATATTAACATTTTAAACAAACTTGGTAAAGATCAGATAAAAAATAAAGTATCTACAGATATAACAAAGGAAAATACAATATAGCACTTTTCAACAAATCAAGGGCCATAACTCTGTCGTTACTAAAAAGATCTAGCTGGTTTTCGAACCTGTCCAAGATTTCATTGATATACTGCGATATGCACAACTAGACATCATATACTGAGGCTTCCTGCCAAATTTCATAGAAATTCAACAAGGCGTTTAGGAGGAGTAGCGCCGACAAGAAATTTTAAAGTAAAAATGTCAAGGGGCCGTAACTAACGCAATAGGCACAATTAGAAATTAACCAACGCTTCCTGCTAAGTTGCGTAAAAAAACAACAACAAAACATTAAAAAGAAAGTAATTAAAAAAACAACAACTACAAACAAATAAATAAATAGATAATTAAAAAAAATGAAGGCCCTATCATCTTAGCGAGGCAAAATAGAGCATTTTTAACTAAATCAAGGGCCATAACTCCGCTGTTACTTGTCCGAACTTGTCTGAGCTTTCATTGATATTAACAATCTGTTAAAGACTGGTAAAGAAGGCCCTATCGTCTTAACGAGGCATTTTTAACGAAATCAAGGGCCATAACTCCGCTGTTACTTGTCCGAACTTGTCTGAGCTTTCATTGATATTAACAATCTGTTAAAGACTGGTAAAGATCGGATGAAAAACGAAGGTCCTATAGTCTTAACGAGGCAAAATATAGCATTTTTAACTAATTCAAGGGTCATAACTCCACTGTTATTGATCCGATCTGGCTGGTTTTCGAATTTATACAAGCTTTCATCGATATTAACAATCTGCTAAAGTTTGGTAAAGATCGGATGAAAAATAAAGGCCCTATCGTCTTAACGAGGCAAAATATAACATTTTTAATGAAATCAAGGGCCATAACTCCACTGTTACTAGTCCGATCTGGCTGGTTTTCGAACTTGTCTGAGCTTTCATTGATATTAACAATCTGCTAAAGTTTGGTAAAGATCGGATGAAAAATGAAGGCCCTAACGAGGCAAAATATAGCATTTTTAACTAAATCAAGGGCCACAACTCTGCTGTTACTAGTGGGATATGGCTGGTTTTCGAACTTGTTCAAGCTTTTATTGATATTAACAATCTGTTAAAGTTTGGTGAAGATTGGTTGAAAAATGAAGGCCCTATCGTCTTAACGAGGTAAAAGTTAACGGACAGACGACGGACAACTCGCCATCAGAATCAGCCGATCAAATTCAGAAACAGCCGATCAAACAACGGTTCACACTTGTCATTGTTCCAGTTTACGCTACCGTGTGTACAACTAATTAGTAGGCACTCAACACTTATCAGTAATCGTTATGTTCAAAAACACCAACAGGCCTTTAAACAGAGCATCTCTGGCTAATTCATAAGCAAACATTGTCAAACTTTCTATTTTGGCCGCTAGAGGGTGCCACATTATTTAATTTTTACTCGGCTCGATTACGCAGTTAAATCTGTGGATAATATTGAGCGCGAGGACACAAACCAGTTGATTGACAGCAAGAGGTGGAACAGTGGGTGGAGTCTATAGCACACCGACAATTTGACAGTGGTTTTCAATTAGTTTATCTTCCAAATTGATTTTCGTTAAGTAGCTAAAACACTCAGCGGGATAGTGGCTTATAAAAATGAAAGACTTTGTGTATTAGAATTCGGAGTTTTCCGAGATCTTTAAGACAAAATCGGTTGGAACTTTGGATTCGCCGGACCGCCGATGTCTGGCGAATTTGCTATGTATTTATTACGATTTTCATTCGCCAGTTCAGGTTACTTTTTGCGTATGGCGATTTGGCGAATGGTTAACGCGAGCCTAGCTGTAAAGTTTCGTTGAAATCTGGTGAGGGGTTCAGGAGAATTAGCCCGGAAAATGTTTGTGTATTAAAACCTTTATACAGCATTTTTAACTAAATCAAGGGCCATAACTCTGCCAAAAATCATTCAACCGGAACACGGCGATGATTTGCACAAGTTGACCTGGAACTGATCATACCTAAAAAGTTTCGTTTAAATCCGGACCAGGGGTTCAGGAGAACTAGTCAGAACAAAGTTTGTATATTAAAACCTTTAAAGGGACATAACTCCACCAAAATCATTCAACCGGAACACGGTGACGATATGTACAACTAGGCTTGGTACTGATTATCCCTGAAAAGTTTCACTGAAATCCGTCCAAATGAAGGCCCTTTCGTCTTAATGAGGCCAAAAAATAGCATATTGCAGAAAATCAAGGGCCATAACTCCTGTGTAAATGTTCCAACCTGGCTGTTGGAGCTTTCATTGATAAAGATTGGATGAAAAATGAAGGCCCTATCATCTTAACAAGGCAAAATATAGCATTTTTTAATAAATAAATCAAGGGCCATAACTCCGCTGTTACTGGTTCGATCTGGCTGGTTAAAAAAAAAAAAATATATATGATGAAAACAAGAGGCCCAAGAGGGCCTGTAGACGCACTACTTGCTAATATGGCTCTTATAACATCAATGAAGCGAGTGACTATCATCTTAAAGAGGCAAAATATGGCATTTTTAACTAAATCAAGAGCCATAACTCCGCCATTACTGGTCCGATCTGGCTGGTTTTCGAACTTGGCCAGTAGAGATAATAAAAAAAAACAATAAAAAAAAACATTATTATTTTTTTTTTAAATTTAAAAAAATAAAGAAATGTAAAAATAATAAAAGAAAAAAAAGTCAGAAAATCTGGTAAAGTTTTGGTAAAGATCAGATGAAAATGAAGGCCCTATCGCAAGGCAAAATATAGCATATTTAACAAAATCAAAGGCCATAACTCCGCTGCTTCTGGTCCGATTTGGCTGGTAACTTTCATTGACATTAACAATCAAGTAAAGTTTGGTAAAGATCGGATGAAAAATGAAGGCCCTATCGTCTTAACGAGGCAAAATATAGCATTTTTAAATAAATCAAGGGCCACAACACCGCTGTTACTGGTCCGATCTGGCTGGTTTTCAAACTTGTCCGAGCTATCATTGACATTAACAATCTGGTAAAGACTGGTAAAGATCGGCAGTGCTCAAGAAATAGGATAGCCCGACGCCCGGGGCTCCTCGAAATCCATTCCGGGCCTGTCTCATTTTGCAGATGAGGAGCCCGTCGGGCCTGTCTAAAAAAAAAATCAAAAAAAATCAAAAATAAATAAATCAGTTTTACTGGATTTCAAGCTCAAGTTCCTCAAGACAAAATACTCCCATGTGTATTGTGAACTGTGAAAACACTTGCAATAAAGTAATTAAAAGGTGTTATACACAAATTAAAACAATAAGAAGTTTGAATATTTTGCCTGGCTTCGTGTCGGCAGTTTGTCACAACTTTGAGGTCGACGATTGTTGACATAAAACTCATTATTCTGCTATTAGGGTTGTGTTTTCTTTCCTTTGTGATAAGAAATACCGTTTTTGTCATTAAAAACACACTAATGCATGAAAAAAAATCTTTATTGATGGTATTTCGATTGAATGTTTGTGAAATGTTCGGGCCGTAAAAGTGCGGTGTCCTAGTAGTTCGGATGGTACATAATTTGGGATATACTATTTTTTTTTTTTTTTTTTTTTTTTTTTACATAATCAAATAAGAAAAACTGTCCTTTACAAATACATGTTGGTGGCAAGAAAAATATATATACTGTATAAAATATAAAGTATATTTCTATTCATTATTTAAGGTGTAAGGAGTTCCTGGAATCCTACTTTTAAATGAATTCTAGTCTAGGCTCCTAATTCTTTACTTGGAGAAAGTGGTGACAAAAAGAAAAAATATAGCCAGAGGAGGCTCTGATAGTCTCATAAAACCTGATTAAAAATTTGGCTCCAAGTTTAGCTCCAGTTTCACCAAGTCGCCTCTGATTATTATCGTTTGGCAAAAGTGCTAGTACCCTCCTTTGCATTGGTTATAAATTACTACGTAATATTCTATTCTAACATATTTTAAACGAAATGGTAAATAAGTCCGCTGACCAGGGAGCATGAAGTGGTAGCAAAAAGAAAAATATAGTCAGAGGAGGTTCTGAGCTTGATTAATACTGTATACGTAACAAAATTAATGTGAATAAAGACACATTTCCAATAAGAAAAAAATATTGGACCTTTCCATTTTAAATCAGGGCCTGTCCATTTCAAATCAGGGCCTGTCCATTTCAAATCGAGGCCTGTCCATTTTCAGAAGCAACAAGCCCTGGGCCTGTCTCTTAAAATAATTTTCTTTGAGCACTGATCGGATAAAAAATGAATGCCCTATCGGCTTAACGAGGCAAAATATAGCATTTTTCACTAAATCAAGGGCCATAACACCGCTGTTACTGGTCCGATCTGGCTGGTCGAGCTTTTATTGACATTAACAATCTGGTAAAGTTTGGTAAAGATCGGATGAAAACTGAAGGCCCTATCGTCTTAACGAGGCAAAATACAGCATTTTAACTAAATCAAGGGCCATAACTCCGCTGTTACTGGTCCGATCTGGTTGGTTTTCGAATTTATCCGAGCTTTTATTGACATTAACAATCTGGTAAAGTTTTAAAAAGATCAGATTAAAAACGAAGGCCTTATCGTCATGAGGCAAAATATAGCATTTTTAACTAAATCAAGGGCCATAACTCCGCTGTTACTGGTCCGATCTGGCTGGTTTTCAAACCTGTCTGAGCTTTCATTGATATTAACAATCTGTTAAAGTTTGATGAAGATTGGTTGAAAAATGAAGGCCCTATCATCTTAACGAGGTAAAAGTTAACAGACGGACGGACGGACATTGGACAACTCGCCATCCCATAAGCTCTGCTGGCCCTTGGCCAGTACAGCTAAAAATGACTAATGTTTGTGTTGAAAATCAAGAAGGAGAGCGCACTGGGGCATGGTTGTTTAATTAAGACAAATACAACTATCAAGATATAAAAATATTTAATTTTCATTCAACTTAAAGTGACACACAGCAATTTTGATTTTTTGAAAACTCACGGCATCCTGTCAGTTTTTCTACACAACTTGCAGTTGTTGAACCATTAATATTAATTATAACATGAGTATAAAGCAAATTGTGTTTGTATATTATTAACTGCTGATTATATTGCACCAAAAATAAACTTAAACCTATGGTAGAATAAGACGAAAAAATGAAAACTCAAAATCTTATTTAGTTATATGCAAGCAGGTTTCAAAATGACACTGGATAAATAGAGATGCTAATTTCAACTTGAAGACTGCCATTTGTCCCTTTAATACAAAATTGTCTACATGTATTTGTTAACATCATGATATGCTTTCATTCATCTCTGTGTTTTAAATTTCTACAACAACATACAGAAATTCATCTGGTACTTTCTGGTACTTTCTGGTACTTTCTTTCATACGAAACTTATTATCAATACATAACATGAAAACTAATATTTTCTTTTTTGCCATGTTATTAACTTATTTATTAGCTATTCCAAATGATCTTGAAGTTTTAATCTTGATGTTTTCCCTTCAGTTCAAGGAGGCTGGATCCTCAGTTGTCTACCTTTGTCTATATTTTTTTAAATATTGCTCACAAATAATGAATGTGTAACACTCAACTGGCCCCTTTTTGCTTGATGGATCACAATTGTTTTCCAGTGCTTGGGAAGCATTTAAACGTGTGACATCTTAAACATCAGATCTACAACAATTACATATACTGTAATTGAATAAACAACATTTTATACATATAATTTTACGTATTTTTTTCTAATTATATACACTGTAATTGAATAAACATCATTTATACATATAATCTTGTGTAATATTTTCAGAATTTTGAAATCATGTTTTATATACAGTCAATAACTAAGATTCCTGCATCTATACTCAGTACATTTTTGATTTTCGATTATTTGTAGTCCTGTTGTTTGTTCAAATCAAGATTGTATTTTATGTTTAGTACACAAGTCTCTTAGTCCCAAAGTTTAAAATATAGCGAAATCACTTAACCCTTAACTCCCTAAGCATGACTATAATAGCCTTTACGTTAAACCCAGATCAGCCTGCGAGTTACTCTCAGGCTGATCAGGGTTTACAATGTCCGGCTTCTGATCAGTCATTTCCCCAAAAACACCCCTTTGTCAAATAAATGGAATGGTCTTAATTTAAAGAAAGAACAGTCCATTATATATATATGTAGCGGGTTAAGAGTTAAAACACATTTTGCACGAGGACTTCCAATTCCAATACAGAAATTTGAAAAAATACCAAGTGTTGCATTTTCAAATGTACCGAGTGTATCAGGATCAAAACAAATGCTGATAACAAGAAGTAATATATAATCAAAATAATTCTACTCTAAAAAGTTTGACACAAACCCTGTAAATATTAGTACAACAATATCAGTAACAACTTTAGGTAGTTAAAACATAGATATAACATTTGCATTTTAATTGAATTGCTGTTTAAAGACTTTTCAACAATTAACTTTATTTAGAGCCACCCACAGTGAGGCAAAGGATCCAAGGGAATCAGGGAACCATGCCCCTTTTTACTGTTAAATAGTCCTGCATCAATGAGCAAGCGGACAAGTGGACATTTTTGTGCTCATTAGTTGAATCAGTAGTGAACTTAACAGGCATATACACTAGTTTCTGGCATACCAAAAGAAAACGGTACTCATTTTCTAAACCATATTTACATAGTTTGCAAGTTCTCTAGTTCCTGTCAATTTTATAATGCCTTCCTCCCCTAAACTTCTTATAATAAGATTTAAGTATTTTTCATGTTCAAAACTAGCTATAAAACTGCAACAAAATGATTATTTTTTGGCTATCTTTAAATTTTAAGGAAGACTGCTCCATGACATGCTGATATTTTATTCTGTGTACAAATGGTTCTTTTATGTGCTTGACTTATGTCCAAATCTGCAAGAAGGAATTAAGTGTTGTGCCCATGTACTTACTGATGAAGCCAATGTTGCATGTAAGGATTGCAAGTCTACTAAACTATCTACTGAGCCATGCTGGCTCATATAAAGCCAATAACAAAATAAAACGAAACAACATTTACAAAAGCACTAGCACAATAACAATAATAAATGTATAGGAGAATGCTGGTGTTCTTTGAACAACCAGAGAATGTTTTGAGCTGGTATTCCGTTAATTTTTCAATTTAGATTCTTGTTGATATACCTGAAACCTGAAACCTGCATCTTTTCATGGCATGCACAATAGGCATATAGCCAAGCAGAACTCGATCTTGCACAATGGAATGCAGTATCTGTGCAAAACAATGAATTTTGAGAATTTAGTGTTTCCTAAATAACGTGAACTCCAGGGCCTTCCCCAGCCATTTATGGCATAGCGGCATCGCAATCCGCGCGGCATCGCAATCCGCAATCCGAGACCGACATGCCGTGACCGACATGCCGCAATCCCTTCATCTGACAATGATAAACATACGTCCTTAGCTCCTGATTGTAGTGTTTTCATAAGTATTAGCGTAGCAAAGGTGTTAATTACCTCCGCGATAAGGGTCTAATTCAAGAATTCAACCATGCGTACCAGATCTGTCAAACTGTTATGTCTTCATATGTGAAAATAATTTATTTATGTTATTGGAAAGTTGAATTAAACGTGCCTGTATCCATTTTATTGCAGTTTTAAATATATAATGATGCGAAAATAATCTCACTTGCGCAAAATAATTTGATAATCACATACAATTATCAGAACTTTGTGGTTGCAGATTATAATTTAGGTAACTTCTGGTTTTGAATTTGCTTCCGTGTTTCAAACTAAAACGATTAATTATGAATAAAGATAGCAATTTATAACATTTAAATGAAATAAAGTTAATTAAAAAAGTGGACATACGATCTATAGTGGACTGGTAGATATATTTAAAACATGTTTTTTAAATGTGTCAGGTGCATGCCAAAACTCATATTTTACTTCAAAATATGAAAACAAATGGACATGCAGGAGGAAAGCCTTGTCCAGCACCCACCCAACGTAACGCGCTAAATGCCACTATCCCTTAAAAATATCCAGGGAAAGGCCCTGAACTCTTAATAAAACCATTTGAATTCAGAGACTGTGCTACTTTTACTCAGGGGCTTTATTTGTAAAAGTAAAAGATTCTCTATGTGAACAAGATGCTTAATGCAGAAGTTAAATGCTATCATCCAATTGCAAGAAGATGTTTGTTTAAGGTTTTCCCTATTTATCGCTACATGTGCAAATATTCTCTCCCCAGAGAGGGGCGATATTTTCACCCCCAGCATTTCCTTATTGTCCCTTTTCACGGATGATATGATCTGGTTATGTTCCTGTACACTATCTATTGCACATAGTTACTACATAATGTTCTACACAACCTTATCCAACACACATATATAAATAATATATATTTAAAAAATATAATATGTTTACATTTACCATTTACATGGTAATTTCACCGTAAATAAGCAATCAAAATATTTATCGTTTTAAAACTTCAATAATTATAATTTGTATACAAAATTCGTAAAAAAACATGTAAAATGACCTGTAAAAGTTGATATGTGCAAATATGATACGATATGTTAAGTTCCTTTTGTGTTATCTTTGTCGTCTGCCAGCACTCTGTGACCTTGACCTTTGCGTTCCAGATCTGCTACTGCTGTCCCGTCTGCTGGAGTGTTCATAATCATCACTTCTGTCTCTATTGTCATGGCGATTAGGACGCCGCCTGTCATCATAGTCACTATAAGCGTCTCTCTCGTCGTAATAATCTCGTTTTCTCCGCGAAGCTGAATTTGCTGATGACGACCTATGTGACCTTCCAGGATTACTTCTTGACCTATCTCGGCCCCCGTCCCGTTCTTTATCAGAATAATAATCTCCGTCACTACGACTTTCCCGCTCCCTAGATTTATTTCTCGATCGTGAACTTCTTGTACTACCAGCACCACGGGAGCTTCTATGACCTCTATTATCCATTTCATCGAAAGATCTTGCATTTTGTCTTGCACCTCTTAAAGAGCTTCTGATATTTTCAGCATTTAAAATTGGTTGGTTGTCTCTGCTTCTATGCGACCGACCAAATCCCTTATTTGACTCTTCCCTGCCCTGGCGGTCATCCCGTCTGACTTCATGCTGTCGTAATAAATGCTGTCTTAAATCATCTTTTTCCCTTTCTTTTCGCCTCTCCTGTCTCTCCAATCCTTTCTTCATAGCCGTAAATTCCCCTTCAATATTTCTCCCTAAAACAGATTTTGGGTCTTTGGCTCCATCAACATTTTCGCTATCATAGCTTCTTGTGTCTATAGATTCACACTTCGGAGCTTTATCTGATATAGAGGGCCCCGTTCGATAAGCTGGGTATGTAAACGCAGGGTTTGATGATGCCGCTGTGCTGTGTTTGCTGCTGTGGACACTGCTGCCTCCATCTCGTACAGCAGACGCATCTGTGGAATAAACAGTAGATTTTTTTATATGAGGACCAAAGCATTGCACGACTAAGGTAGGAGATATATACCTTTAAAAATTAATTGAATTGAAAATTTTGCAAAATGTTTGTTATACTAGGCTTTTTCATGTGTTGTGCCTATGAAATACATAATTATTTTACCTACACGTAAATACCCATAGTTAAATATACGTCAGATGATGTAGAGTTGGAAATGAAGACAATGTATTACATTTCTAGAAAAATTATTGTGACATTGAGTCATGATGACAATAAAGTGTTGCTGACATTATCCGTCGACAACGTTCAATAAAGCGAATAATTTTGGTTAAAGTCATACATGAACTGATTAACGTAGCAATGTAACAAATAGATTATTTAACTGCTGTGTTCGACTATAGGGAAATCCTTCACTAGATGGTATGCGTGTTGTTTTATCACTCACTCGCATAAGCTCGTCTGACAAAAGAACCACACGTCTACCATCTTGTGAAGGATTACTCTATAATCGATCCCAGCCGTTAAATAATCTCTATATAACTCCAACTGAGACTCACACACATGGCTGTGATTGGTTAGTTTCAGGTAATCTAAAATTCATTATAATACAAAAAGGACATTTTCAATTCAGTTCATGGAATGACTGGGTTATAACTTTTTTAAGCGATGAGTACGGCATCATCTTTTTGACATCTTCAATCATTTGAATCATATGATACCAACCACATGAAAAGGTTACGGGGATATCAGGATCACTTTCTTGAGTTTCAAGGGAAATAACTCTTATACTAGACTTCAACATTAAGTAAGTCAAGTTGTTTCCCTTTGATTATATCACCCATGAAAAATGAAGTCTGAAAATGATAATACATGTGTTAAAAATTGTCTGATCAAAATGATAAAATATGATCACTGATGTCAAACAATATGGACAGACTGACATTTTTTCTATGTCCCTTCTCTTTTCTTCGAAAATTTGGGGGGCATTTAATTTTTGCTGGAAGGAATAGCACTTCTCATATTAATATATATTCTATTTAAAAAAATTGAAATGATGATTATATCCGACTGATCAGTACTCACTAGATGGCGACATTATCGACATTGACCGAGCGATCAATTCCTTGTCCTCTTTCTTCTTCCTGTACACAATCACGCAGTAAACCGAGATGCCAACCACTACCACGGCAACTAGTACCGCAGCGACCACCACCCCCGCGATCACGCCGGCAGTCATAGTGTCCTCCCCTGTAGTGGCGGCACCAGTATTGCCTCCGATGTCAGGACCTGTAACATACCAAAGTACACATTCAAGAAAATGGGAATCACAACATCAGTTCTAATGTTATCATGGTAGCTACAAAAAGACCTCGGAAAACAAAACATTGACCAGAACAATAGTGTGTAAAAATGTAGATACCTAACTGTTGGGCTTGATGAGTTTTATGTACACATGCACAGCATTTATCTATATGTATCTGTGTAAAATGTGGACAGCGAACAAATTGAATTGAATTGAATGTTGTTTAACAGCTCACCAACAGAGTTTAGGTTATTTAGAGCCGCCTCAGAGAGAGGCGAAGGATACATAGGAATCCGGGAACCGTGCCCTTCTCTTATTATCAAATAGATATAATGGTTCTTTAACGTGCTCGGAGGATTGACCGATACAAGGGACTGCCCGGCTTACGTCCCTATTCGACGGATAACAATCTTTGAAAAACTGTAGTGTAAAATACGGTCAAGATGCTTAAATTTTAAGTTTAAATTAAGTAACAGCGTCCATCCTGAATGTTAAGCATGCCGTACGTTAGTTAGGGAGGCAGTGTTACTTACACTAAGATATATATACAAAGTTCTATGAAGATTCAAAATATTTTATTCTGAAGCAATATTATTTTCAATGTCACTCTAATATTAAGAATAAGATGGCTTGGACACCATCTTGGATGACTCATCAACATGACATTTGGTTAGGCTCAACTTCACGACACTGTCATGCTAGTTACTGAAGTGAAGGTTCCGTTTTAATAAAGATTTGTAGTTCCAAAGAAGAACTTCTTTAAAAACAATGTTTACAATTTACAATGTTAGGAAATCTCAACTATGCATCTTGATCAAGGTCCATCTTAATAAAGATTTTGAGTAGTAGTTTCTGACGATTAGATATAACAACAAATTGTCTAATAAATGGATGGTAGGAATTTGGTAGTCTGATGACTTAACCCTTTCACTGCCACAATCGAAGACACTGCTTTAACCCAGATCAACCTGTACATCATGTGCACGCTGATGAAGGTTAACACTATTGGCCACACAGTATGAATGTTGTCCATACCACTTTACATATAAAATATCACCGAAAGGTTTGAATTCAAATTTTAGCAGACGACATTTGAAATTTGGCGGCGAAAGGGTTAATATCATATAAAATAAAACAGATATGATATAAATGTAACTACTACAGAGGTATATCAATTTTGAACTCAAAAACGTACCATCGTGTGTGGCAAGTCGCATGTAAAACTTGTAGGCGGTGCTTGCTGCGTCGGGCTTCTCTAAACTGATGGCAATTTCAGACGAGTATGAAATATACACGCCCCCAGAACCACTTTCACAGCCAAATTGGTACTGAAAGTGTAAATACAAGTATCTGAAACCACTGATTAGGTCAACATAAAGAGAATTTAAAACTCTGTAAAACATTGCAACAATGAAAACACTTCTATCCTGTACTTTTGAGATATGGTGTAGATACGAATATAACCGACTTCGACCGTTGAACTATGAGTGACCTTGACCTTGGCAACTGAAAAAAGTTGGGGGAAAAATTCTGTGAGAGTAAAATTGGCGATTGGTTGGACTACAGGAAATACTCTCCTAGTAAATGGGCATGTAAGAGGGTCATCCCACAGCAAAACCTTACATTAATGATGAAGGGTCACCCTTTTTGTAGTATTATCAATTAACACATTTAGCTCTTAAACATCATATGAACATTTCTTGATAGTCTCGGAGAGAAACATATATTGAAAACCGCTACTAAGTTGTTTGTAAAAACAAGTATTATTTGCATGACGTAGATACTACTTTTACCACTGGAAATGAGGTAAATCTGAATTGCATAGCTGCACAACTATTGCCAGATAATTGATAAATACATTTACCTGTGGATTAATTTAAGTTTTCTACATCATCAAATAAAATCTTATTCTCGCTTTTCACAGATATGTGTGAATTGTAAATATCTATTGTTGCGTAGTGATTTTGATTTAAATAAACCTAAACATGCTCATGAAACAAAACATGGACGGGGAACTTTAATTTAGGGTTATTCCATTAAAACATAAAAGGGACCGAGGAAAAGCACTTCTGAAATTGAACACCCACCCATAAAATTAATGCACAATTGAGTTTAAATCAAATTTCGTAAAAATAGGGTTCTCCCAAAGGTGCTTATTAAATTGCCGTCCTGGGGTCCTGTGTACATTTTAACAGAATAGTCATTAAATGTATTAACACAATGCACTGAATAGTCATTCTAGACACGTATTACATCCCTATCCCGCCAACAACAGCCAAATTTTACAAAATATGTTCATCTTTTCTAAACCTACAGACAAGTTATATATATAATTTACAAATGTTGAGAATACAAACTCTATAGACACAATATAAATGGCTTTAACCAGACAGGCCAAACCCTAAAACTGGAGCGTCGAATTAAGAGATACCAACTCATAATTCTTTTTAAGCATATTGATATTCAATCACGGGTATCTTAATAACACATCAATAAACACATACTTTTAATCGACACATATACATTATTATATGGCCTGAACACCTGGATAAAGTTTTGATGAAAGGTTTGTAGTGTAGTTTTGCTGTTATTTGGCAGATTAGTTTCTTTAACAAAATATCTGAGTAATTGAGATAGGTATCACTATAATATTTTCTCTTAACAAAACAAACCTGTAGAGAATGGGTATTCATTAGAGATAATATGGTATAATTAGATAAAAGCCATACTCCAGGGCTTTTCCTAGGTATTTTAAGAAAATGGTCCCTAGATTGACTTGGGTATTTTTTATCAACAAATTGCCAAAATTGGGAACGTTATGAATAAGTATCATTTAAATAGTGATTTGAACCTGTTAGTGTGGTAACAACAATCAGCTACTGAAATGTGCGTGTGGAGTGACACCAAGACAATAGAAAATGTCTTTAAAAAAAATAAAAACAGTTGTGGATTGGGATTGTTTTTTCTTTAAATTGAAAAGTGATTTTTTGGCCATTTCGAAGGGGCCATTAGCCCTGTGGCACTCCTAGGAAAAGCCCTGTTAACTCATTTTTAAACTATGAAGAATTTTAAAATTAAATCCTTGCATGTGTAGCTTAATTAACCTATAAACAACATACGCAAGTATGAACGTGTTGCATATTAGGACATAAATTAAGAAAGGGTATATTTGGCTTGCGTAACATTTCAACAATAATCAAAGTTGGTGCATATAGATTCAGAGTTGTGAATTGTCACCATGAATTACTCACCCTGGGTCTGTTAAGACTCATATCCCCGTCATAAAACTTGATAAATATCTGACATTCTCCAAACACGATTTCGCGAATGAATAACTTAAACTTGCGGCCACCCTCTCCAATAAACTTGACTGTGCACCGATCTCTTGTACCTATGTTAGCAAAAAAGAAGATGAGAAAAAATAAGAGTACACTTCTACTAATAATCCGAGCCTTCTCTGACCTTATCAATCCTTTTTACGATTTTGATATTTCATCTGGCTGTGTACCGAAAAAGCTGCAAAAAGAAAAAAAAAAGCAAGAAAAAAAGGCTTTTAGGGTCAGAGAAAGCTCAGATTATTCTACTAGTTAATAAAGAAGTTAGACAATGGGCATTTAAGCATTGTTCCGTATATTATGAACCTATATCAATTCTCTTTACCATTCTCAAACAAAGATATTAAAGGGACACTGTCCGTAACTTTTAGCTTATAAAACACACAATAATTATGTTCGCAAACATTACACACTAAACATTAGTGAATATTTACTAATTAAAAGCAAGATTGTTTAACGGAATTCAATGGCGTTACAAAAAAAAGTAAATCCGCTTTGTGTGTTTGAACTCACAGCCCAAACTAAAATTACGCTCACAGTAATAATAGTGTGCGTGAGCGTTACTTACGGACAGTGTCCCTTTAAAGTGCCACATGGCAATCATGATTTTTTTTTTATATAAGTTACATATTTGCAATTAATTGTTAATAATTATATGAATAGTGTAAAGCAATTTTTTTTTTTGTATATAAATATTGCACCATATATTTATTTGAACTTATGGTAGAGTAACAAAGAAAAATTGTAGTACCGGTACTGTTTTATTTAAATTGATGCAAGCAGGTTATTTCAAAATGATACTGGATTAATAAATTGAATGCTTAAAGGCATATTTGCTGTAGTTTTCCATGCGCAGCTTTTTTGGGCGACTTCGCTTCTAAAACTATTGGATGGATTTTCCTAAACATTTACTGGAATGTTGCTTTTGGTGTCTAGTTCTATTTTCTGTCTTTTTTTTAATTAATTTTTTTTTTTATTTTTTTTTTTTTATTGTCTTTATTTAAATAAAGGCCTATTATTAGATACATAAAATAGGAAAAATATAGCATTTTGTAAAAATTCCAACAAAATTAAAAAAATTAAGCATAATGGTACGGTTCCAAAAACCAATATTAAATCTCAATATGCATGGTGACCTATAAATTTAATTGAATATATTGTCTAAATATATGTTCAAATAAGTGCCTAGGAAGTTTGAACAAATTCTGTTATTAGGAACATAACAAAAAAGGAAAATATACCATTTCTATATAATTTCATACACAACTTGGCCTTTTAGCATAGGGGTAGGGTTTCAAATTCTTTTTCTAAACAAGCATGGGGACCTATCATTTTTATTGCACATTTTGTTTTTGTATATGTTAAATTATGTGCTTAGAAAGTTTAAAAAAATTCTGTTATTGGGAACATACAAAAAAAAAAGGAAATTGTATCATTATGGGCTAATTTGTGCATAAATTGTGGTAATGGTCTTAACAGATTTTGTAAAAAAATATAGGTTTTACATAAAGATGAGCTTTAAATGTTCTTTACTTTAATACAATTTTAGCAGAATTGTGACCAATGAATAAGTGATTAGACTTCAAAAATATCTTATTTAGCTATTTTATGGACTTGTTCAAACTTTTTGGACAGATTGACATGACGGTGGCATTAAAAATTATTTTTTTAAATTTTAACAAGCATGGTGACCTACCATTATTTTTGCCTTTTCTGTCTATATATATAACAGACTTACTGTAAAAAAAGTTTAAAGAAAATCTGTTTTGTAGAAAAAACTATAGAAAATGTCTTTTATAAAAAAATCAAATTTGCTGTGTGTCCCTTTAAAACACAGATACATGTATAAAGGATATTTACAATAAATATGTTGAGAAACATATACTATAAACCATAGGATTAAACACATATTTTTAATCTGGCTATTAGGAAATTGACACGTTTTACATTCCAATTTAACACATGTACGGTCATAATTGAATGTTAATGGCTCATCAACACAGTATAGGTTATTTAGAGCTGCCCCAGAGAGAGGGGAAGGATACATAGGAATCCGGGAACCGTGCCCTACTCTTATTATCGAATAGATTTCTATGGTTCTTTAACGTGCTCGGAAGTTAGACCAATACACGGGACCGCCCAGTTAATGTCCCCATCTGACGGACGAGGCTAAGGGAAAGAGTCTTGCCCAAGAATTGTACAGCCATATAGGGAGATGTAATGGTATGGTAATTTTCATCATTTCATCTCCCTCTGAAGTTGCTGAACTTTTGAAGGATATGGAAAGATGAAAATAACTGTAGGACATGCCACCTTCTATGCTGTATGTGCCTGGTGGTATGCTGAGAGACAGAGCTTTGCAGGTCACTTAAACAATATCATTGTAATTAAGGCTAACTCCTGAGCCTTTTAGGTCATTTTACTTTGATGGTTAAATAGATTGGAATACAGAATGTCTTTTAATCCAGATAAAGCTCTGACAGGTTTTACCGTTTTAAAAACCACAACAGTTTTTGCTTTTGGGTCTGAAAAACATTACATGTTGGTAGGCCTGTTTTGCTGTTTCCCTAGCTTTCCACGATAAAAGGCCGTACCCAAACTGTTTTTATAGCAATTCAAGATCAATATAGTTTCACTATCTGAACAATATTTGTCTTTCTTTAACTTCATAATTTTCTAGTGTGTTTTAAGGAAAACAACCTACCTACCCACCCTGATGCTTCCCAACCCAAGTGGTTTATCGGCCGGGAAGCAGCAAACAAACTATTTATTAATGATGGCCGTATGCAATAAGATAAGACTATGACATGTTTAACAATGTTACATAAGTAATAATGTTTACTCTACCCTTGCCATCCTGCGGAGGTTGAGCATAAATGTTGTAAATGTCTTGTTGACGAACAGTCACTGGCTCAGCCATATTACACACACCTGTATTCTCCATGTTAACTGAAACATAAGCAACCTGGCATAGTTTGTGTATAAGTATATGCCTTGTACAGTCACTGGAAAACTAAACCAAATAATTAACATATAGTGGCTTAAGTTGGGTATATGCCTTTAACACAAAGTGTGACTGGCTGTAACACCATACGCATGTATCCTATAATATCAACGGAAACATAATCAAAGTCAAAGTCAGATGTGCTGGGCGCCGCTACTTAAATCCTCTTCAAATATTGGGTAGTGACTAGCTGCAGCACAACACATAATTAAAACAAGAGGTCAATGATCTTGAAGCTCTACTGATAGATTTTGATAGCCAGATCAGCCACGGGAACCTGTGAAGTTTTATGGAAATAAGACCAACACTTTCAGAGTAGTAGTCGCCACAAGTTTTTCCTATATCACTCTATGTAAACAAAGCTGGCCGCCATCTTTGACATAGAATCAAAATGAATTTTGTTTAGGAAGAACTACATGTCATGCCAGTCATTTTAGTAAAGATTCCAAATCAATACCACTTATGGTTTTTGAGAATTAGTCCCCACAAAATTGTATTTAAAATCTATTTTGAGCCATGGTGGCCATCTTGAATTTTAGGACAACCTGATTTTTACTTAGGACCAACTAGACATCAAGAGCAACATTCATATATTCCTAAATATTATGAATTGTTATGCAACATTACCTATGCAACATTATAATCTCATTCAAATTTATCCTAGTCTAAAGAATATATATATATATTTCCAGCTTATAAAATGTCATAATGCTACCACAAATGTTAATTATAAAGCTATACCAATTAAATCCCTAACAACATCAACCTTAGTATATCCTATTTGCTGCTCAAGAGTAATTTATCCAAATCACCCTTTTGTAACATAAATGGAATGATCCGTAGTCATCATTATAGCCGGTGTGTGACCAGGTCACAGGTCATATTATGCACTTACTCTTGAGAATTAGGTTATCTCACCAGTACAAGTAGACTTGCTCTTGTGGTTATATTTGGAAATAAAATCTTAAAATTCTACAATTACGTTTTCAGTCTTTTTCTGAGATCAAAAAATACAAAGGAGACTTAATCCTTACCCTACTGTGGATGTATAATGGACTGTCCTTTATTTGAATTTGGAACAGTCCATTTATAGCACAAAGGGGTATTTTGGCAAAATGACTGATGAGCACCCAGACAGTGTAAACCCTGATCTGCCTGCAAGATGTTGTGCCAATCATTTAGGTAATGGTTCCAATTCACTATCACTTAAGTTTTTTGAAAAGTAGTTGCCACAAAGTCGTATTTTTTAAATCTATTTTTAGCAGTGGTGGCCATCTTGAATTCCATATCGACCTGAATGTTTGCTAGGATCAACTAGACATCAAGAGCAACATTCATGTCAAGTTTCATGAAATTCCACATAGTAGTTTTAGAGGAGTAGTCGACTCAAGTTTTTCCTATATAACTCTATGTAAACAAAGATGGCCGCTGGCGGCCATGTTTGACATCCAATCTTAACGAACTTTGGTTTGGACCAACTACATGTTGTGGCAGTCATTTTGGTAAAGGTTCCAAATCAATATCATTTATGGTTTTTGAGAAGTAGTCACCCCAGAATCGCATTTTTAGCCATTGCGACCCTCTTGAAATTCCTACCGATATGAATTTTTGCTATAAACAAACTAGACATCAAGGGCAACATTTCTATCAAGTTTCATGAAATTCCATCAAGTAGTTTCAGAGGAGTAGTCGCCACAAAATTCCATCAAGTAGTTTCAGAGGAGTAGTCGCCACAAAAAAACGTTTACGGACGGACAGACAGACGGATGCCGCACCACGGCATAAGCTCTGCTGGTCTTTGATCAGTCGCGCTAAAAACAATCAAAAGATTAATGGGCATGTTAAATTTCTGTCTTACACAAATATTTTCAACTGGTAATATCAAGTTCGTTTTTGTTTGAATGGTGTTTTACATCATTCTTACTCCTAGCACATGTTAGGCCATATACTTTTACATGACAGTCAATTTGTTTGTGGTAAAATCAGACCACCCCATTTTTCCTGGGTAGGACCAGTACTGTATACTCCTGCAATCTGTAAGAATTGACACCTTCTCTCTTGAAAAGTTGAGCTTCTAGAGGGATTCGAACCCGCATCGGTGAATAATGTCACTGTTCTATATTTTATTTTACTGTCAAGCACAAGTCAAATGCGACATGCATGAGCCATTTAAGATGAGATGAAAGATGAACAAACCATTAAAATCATCTGCTGTCACATGAACAAACCAGCTGACCACCAGGCATGTAATGAATCCCACCATTGACATCTTGACAGCTCCCATCTCTTTTCACACCATGATTGTAACAGATATCAGAGCTATCAAATCTTTTCATCCGTTCTCGAAGAGTTGAGGTGTCCTCCTCCCTATTTCAAGCACTACAAAAAGAAGTAAACTTGAATAAACCTGAAGATGTGTCCATGGACAAGGATACCCCACTCAGGGCCTTTTTACCCTTCTCTGCAGCGACCTGTGTAAGGCCCCTTCCCCAACCAAATATCTTTTAAAATTTTGCAGTTTTCCCCAATTTTTTAACTTACCTCTGGAAATTTCGTTCCACATTCATGGATTTTCCCCCAATTTAGGCCAAACGGCCCCTTCCCCAAAACTGGTAAAAAGACCCTGTCACTTTACATTTTTTACACATGTATATAAACCATAAAGTGTGGAATCCTTGTAGTAAGTCTGTAAAATTGTAGCTGTGAGAATCATAGCTCGTATGGAGCATAAAATACATGTCTACAAACGGCGTGACAATTTTTGATATGTGCTGTCTTGCGACGTGCATATGTGATTGCCGTTTTTATGTGTGGACTTAGCGCAGAGTTTCCCATAAACAGTCAATTTAAACTGAAACACTGAATTCCATAAATGTACAACTTACCTAAAGTGAAGAATGATCATTACACTAAAATGTTAATCCAAAAAACACGTCGATAAGGAATACATTAGTTTAACTCTACATACTATCCATTGTTTGAACATCAAATTATAAGACTGGAGGGCGACACAAGCGACAAAGTCTCCTTTGTTCCCGTCATTTTGCTTGTTTTCCAGCCCAAGACGAAGTTCGTTGTCAAATTGACCATTTCGCTTTTTGTCTGCACTCGAGCGAAGTGTAACCAGTCGTTTAACGGACAGGCGTAGACGTCGCTGGGAAGGGATTATGCTAATTGCTTTGATCGATCTCAGTGGAAACCTTGTGGGGAGCATACATATCTACAGTTAAATTATGATATTCAAGGCAATTTTCACACCTCGACATTCTTGTTTACAAATTAGACTGTACAGGGAATACACACGCCTTATCCAATGAGACTGCGTATAGCTAAACAATTGACCAATCGTAGTTTCTGTTATAGTTAGACAAATGCGTGTTAAAAATATGGTTGACATTGAATTCGATTGAAAACTTGATCAAAACAACAATCTGAAGATAATTGACCTGAGGTGATCAAATGATACCACCGAATAATAATTAGAGTTACTTTTCTTGTTTGATAAAGCGGACCTTTTGGCATTCCAAAGCATGAAAGAAAGTTCATAATTGATGAAATATCTACTGAATTTTCGACGATATTTCCCGTCCGGCCAAGTGCGGTGTCATAGTAGTTTGGATAGGTACATAATTTCAGATGGAGGAAAAACTTTTTTTTTTATTAGAAACAATTGAATTAGTTTAACATCAGCAAAACTGTATCTCGTTGTTTTTAGCTAATACAAATTGGGAAACAAACACATTTGTTCATATAGGCCATATGAGGAATAAGCCTTTTAGGAAGATGTGTAAGTTAACACAGCCAGATGACATATCAAAAGTCGTAAAAAGGGCTGGTAAGGTCAGAGAAGGCTCGGATTAGGTCTGAAATTGTCCACACATTTTTTAGTCAAGCACAATGAGGCATCACAAGGTGCATATGATAAATGTCCATTTGTACAGCCTTGTCACAGTTTTCTAGAGCAGCAGGCAAAAAAGTCAAAGTACCAGGCCACCAGTGGGGGTGGTTCCAGAAGGCGGTGCTCCTCCTCCTCGTTGAAGGGGAGGGGGTCTGAGGGCTCCTCCCCCATGAAATTGTTCTGAAATCACCACCCTGAGATTCAATTTCCTGCACTCTGGATCTATTTTGATATTAGATATGTAATTATAATCTTGAAAAGACTGTGCTTTGGTTGCTGACGGTTAACGAAAGAACGAAGTTCGCGTCTTCTGTCGATTCTGTGACGCTAAAATTTCTCTCTTTCTCTTTCTGTCAGCCATAGTCGGAACATAATCGGAACCGGCAAGACGCTTGATAAATACATTTGGCACAAGGAGTTGTAGCTCAAGAGACTGTTCGATTCTGTCAAATCTGGCACACATTCTGGCATCTCCGTTGCTCTCATGCTACTCGCCACACGCGTACTGTACGCCTGTTTTGTGATCATATTTCAGTTGGGAAATGATCTATATTGGCATTTTCGGCGACGGCTTGATTTGACAAGGCTGATGTAAAATAAGCACCCCAGACGTAAAAAAAAATTAGGTTAGGTCGACTAAGTACATGTATGTAGATAATGTAAAATGATAGATCAGTCTGGTTTTGGTTTAAATCAATATATCATGGCAGTATCTTGCATCCTAGTTGTTTATGTACAACCAGCTGGTTATAACATAAGGTTTGAAACCCTACCCATGCATCATCACTGATATCGAGGCTAATGATTTTCTGTGCGAACTTAGTCTTAGAATGCTAACTGAGAAAAATGCCCAACCACTACAGTCGTCATCAAGGTAGTCTCGGGCCGGGGGCTGTCACTATGTGGTAGAGTGTGTTTTTACTGTTTTAATATGTATCGGCATTACGGAACTAATGATTGCATGTGTTGAAGTTATGCTAACCTTAACATTATTAGGCTAACACCCTTTAATAGTACTGGTCATAGCTGAATAGGTTTTAGAGGGAAAGTAGATTGTCACCTGACATCCAGGTGAAATCTGATTGGTCAATAGGTAGTTTTAAATTAGTCTTGCAAAGAAAGTTGAAGTGTCAAGAAGTCTCTTGAAAATATAGTTTGCATCCATCTTGGATCAGTTATTTTAATCAGTTTAATGTACTTGCAATATTTGCAGTGTCTATATTTATATTCTTAGAGTTTCCTAAGAATATAGGACAGCTATGTTTTAATATATAATGGTAAAATTATGTACCATGATTTGGAAGTGTTTGGAAATGGATGTAGGATTTGGAAGGTAGGAAACATATTTGTTTTATTCATAATTTTGATAGAGCATCATCAAAAAAACTGACCAATCAGTGATCAGAAATAAGACATAACCAATATATTCTGGTAGGTGATAAACTCGGACTTTATCATTGATGTTCAACCAAGTTTACTGTTAAAATTATGGTATTTACAGTGTGATTATTTTAAAACCCTGCATATGTTATGCACATTCATGCAAATTGATTCAATATATGTATCTTTTAAAATCAAAATCTTAAAAATTGTCGTCTTTTTACTCTGCCAGAGATTTTTAATTTACTATAGAACCTAAGGATAAAAACCGAGTAACACAAATTTTATCACCTACTGAAAATAAAATCTCAACATCTCTGAACATCTCTGGGATGCAAAATTATGAATTCCTTGGTCATTGTTTAATGTCATATTTCTCTATCATTGATTCCAACTGATTTGATCAAGGGATTGATAATTGACAAATTACCAAATCATAGGGATTAAGATGTGATTTTAACTATGTGTAACTTTGTAATTGCCATGCATCTGTTTGCATCTATAAGACTGTGAATATAATAGTTAAATGGCATTAGATCCGTCCGTGCGTCCGTTGTCGGATATGTAGATTTTATAAGTAATCATTAAATGAACAGATCCACGAATTGTATATTGATGTTTGCTAGACATTTGAAACGATTGTCTGTGTCCAGTTTGTTATGATGTAGTTTAAAGGTACATGAACTAATTCAGACCTTTTATGTACAGATATATGTAGAGCTGGTGGCGAGCTGGTAAATAGAATGGCAGGAGAGACGGCGGCACGATTTACCCAAATATACCCAAATCTACCCAAATACACCGGATTTACCCAAATACAGTTTATGTTTGCACAAATACACCCTATGTAATTGTTTTTTTCGGCAAATACTTTATTTTTATAGTTAAGTATGGTATAAACTAATATAATCTGTAAAAAAAAAGATATATTAGCCGCAGATATGAACCTTGCAGCCATTTTTAAAATTCATTGTTATCAAATCGTATACGATTTACCCAAATATAGTCTATGTTTGCACAAATACACTCTATTTAATTATTTTTTTCGGCAAATACTTCATTTTTATATTTAAGTATGTTATAAACTAATATAATCTATGAAAAAAAATATATATTAGACGCAGATATGAACTTTGCAGCCATTTTTAAAAATCATTTTTATCAAATCGGATACGATTTACCCAAATACAGTCTATGTTTGCACAAATACACCCTATTTAATTGTTTTTTTCGGCAAATACTTCAATTTTATAGTTAAGTATGGTATAAACTAATATAATCTGTGAAAAAAATAAATATATTAGCCGCAGATATGAACTTTGCAGCCATTTTTAAAAAAATAATTTTTATCAAATCGGATACGATTTACCCAAATACAGTCTATGTTTGCACAAATACACCCTATTTAATTGTTTTTTTCGGCAAATACTTCATTTTTATAGTTAAGTAAGTTATAAATTAATATAATCTATGAAAAAAAAAATATATTAGCCGCAAATATGAACTTTGCAGCCATTTTTAAAATTCACTGTTATCAAATCGGATACGATTTACCCAAATATAGCCTATGTTTGACCCTTTTTAATTATTTTCTTTTTTCATTATAAGTATCTAGAAGTATTATAATAATGGATTGAACAAAAATGTATTCGCTTGAAATATGAACTTAATCATTTTTTATTTTATTTTCAGAGATCAAATCTGACGCAAATTACCCAAATACACGTGTCAAATCCATTGTACAACGACGGGGCTAACAATTACTGACACCAGTACCAGTTAACTCCAACAAGAAAAAGATCTGATAGAAAGCCAAAATAAAACAATAAAAATGATTTTCCAAATCTCCAAGAAATGTTTAAGCTTCGGAATAAATGTTATATATCAAAAAGTAACTGTGTTTGTTTTCATTTTCATTTCCAGTTTTATGACCACTAGTTTTTAAATAAGCATATCAGATAAGGCCTGTGGCGACGATTACCTTGTTTTGAAGGTTACCAGCCGTAAGCCGTTAACAGCATTGTGATCAATTAAGATTTACTTTAATTAATGTGCTAAATTTCACAATATGTAAAAACAGTCAATAAAATATACACGCAATATACTGTCCTAAAATAAATTTTAATATATTATGATATTAAATTATTTACATAAAATATGTTTGAGATTCTGAATTATCTATTGTAAATAATTGTATTATAACAAAACAAAATTTAATAGGATAATTTGTTCGTATTTTATCTATTATTTGAAAAAAATTATTCATAGTTTGTATCCAGCTGCAAAATGAAAGTGTTATGTATATATGTTCGTATTTTATCTATTATTTGAAAAAAAAGCATCTTATTCATTATACGTTGAAAACTTCTTGAAGGTGTAAAATAAAGGTGTATGTATGTATGGTGTAGCTTATATTAGTTATATGTATTAGGTTACCAGTAATAAGTTTATTAATGTATATGACCGCCCTTTGTGTTTATCAGTTAAATAATTCAATTCTCAGGCTGCCAGTTCCACCATATTTGGTACTCTAGAAAAATGGCTGCAAAGTTCATATCTGCGGCTAATATATTTTTTTTCCCACAGATTATATTAGTTTATACCATACTTAACTATAAAATTGAAGTATTTGCCGAAAAAAACAATTAAATGGGGTGTATTTGTGCAAACATAGACTGTATTTGGGTAAATCGTATCCGATTTGATAAAAATAATTTTTAAAAATGGCTGCAAAGTTCATATCTGCGGCTAATATATATTTTTTTTCCACAGATTATATTAGTTTATAACATACTTAACTATAATAATGAAGTATTTGCCGAAAAAAATAATTAAATAGGGTGTATTTGTGCAAACATAAACTGTATTTGGGTAAATCCGGTGTATTTGGGTAGATTTGGGTATATTTGGGTAAATCGTGCCGCCCCAGGAGAGATGGATGTGATGGATATAGTCTTTGTACCATATACATGTAGGTATTAATAATAACTATGTGACTATATTGCGACTATATTATTTAGTAGTTCATACTGCTGATATGCGTTAAGGAATTTGTATGTTTTGCAATATGTTAATATATCCATTAACAGTAAGATTGTTATATATGTGTAATACGTGATGTTAAAAGCATTAAGTATGGTTTGTTTTAAATACATTAAGTAATTGTATGTCTGATAAACTTCATATTTATGTAAGTTATTGAGTAATTACTTAATCTGTGATATGGAATGCATATGTGTAATATTTTAGATGATTTACGTTGAGTATTATATACTTTCAGAGATGTTTATTATTCATTACCATCAATAAATGATGTTTACGGAAGCTGGCGTTTGTTTAAATGACAACCCCTTGTTATGGCGTGTGGCAACACTAGAGCTAGCCTGGTCACGCTATAACAACTATATAGAATTTTAATAGAAATGACTGGAAATTAGCTGACATGGCTGTAAGGCAACTTGAACTTATACCCCACCCATCAACATTGCCTTGTAAAGTCTGCTTCTTTTTCGTCCAGTTTGAATTTCTAGGAGAAGAGATTGTTGATGTTTTTTTGAGGAATACTGTATTAATTATGGTTCCAATACTAAACTAGTAATTGTTTACAAAAAAATCTTTTGTTTTAAAGATTTACACACCTGTTATTATTATTTACCTGTTCGTTTCTGACCTGCATTTCCGTAAACATAATAATTTGACAGCGCCGTCTGAGTCATGTCACGATTATTTCCCCTCTTATGTTTTCCTGCATTTCACGTAACGTTTCTTTTAGGCAGGGAACCGTTGCTTATCTCTGATTGGCCAAAAGAGCACACACCTTCAGCAAGTAGCGGGTCAAGGACTAAGAATGGCGACTGTCGCTTGTAAAAACGTTCGTTGTTCAACACAATTTCGTAGATATTTAATGAACATTTTAAATTCAAATAATGGACATTTACAGATTCCACAGAAGAGATACTTGAAGACAAAGGTAACTTTTGGGTTTTAACTCTAAAAATCTGAGTTCTCTTTATTTCAAATGTGACACCAATCGGTCAATGTCACTGGTTTTTCATTGCTATTCTATTCTATTCATTGTTGTGAAAATCAGCTGAGCCGTAAGATAATGAAACAAGGCCCTGTAGTTTATCCACAATGTACTTGTTCAAAACTCATTTAAAGGGACACTGTCCTTAACCTTTAGCTTATAAAACACACACTAATTATGTTCGCACACATTACACACCAAATATTACTGAATATTTACTAATTAAAGCAGGATTGTTTGATGGAATTCAATCGCGGTACAAAAAAAAAAAGAGAAACCATTTCGGGCGTTTGAACTCGCAGCCCAAACTAAAAATTACACTCGCGGTACTAAATAGTGAACGTAAAGTGGTCGACCTAGCTCCTAACTGAGCTATGCGGGCTATACATATTATGCACTCAATACTATGATGAAAACCTGATGCGCTAATGGAAGTCACGTGATCGCAGAAAAGGTAAATACGGTGGGTCCCACTTTATTTACAAATAATAATTTAAGCTTCTTTTTTTTTCAAACTCACGAATGTATTACTACAGACTTCTGAGTGTCTATGCTCATGTTTTCATGTATATATTTCACTGAATAAAAGTCAGACAGTTATTTGGTTATGCTCCATATCTGCTTACTTACGGACAGTGTCCCTTTAATCAATGGTACCAAATATCACCACAATGAAAAAGACAGCATAGTGTTGTTTTTTTAAGAATGGTTGAATGCACACCCTAAAATTCTTTGGGACCAACATAATTTTCCATTGTAGAGATGTTGAGATTTTATCTTATTTTCAGTAGGTGATTTGTGTTAGTCAGTTTTTATCCTTAGGTTCTATAGTAAAATAAAAATCTTTGGTCGAGTAAAAAGCCAACAATTTTCAGGATTTGATTTTGAAAGATATGAGGACGTCCCTGTTTCGGTGAAGTTAAGGATAACGAGCGGCTTCCGTATAAAATAAATCAAATTTGATATTTAATTATAACTTACTTTTACATCAGTTCAATATCTTGTATGTTGTAAAAACATTCCAAACAACACTGCATTTATCGAGATAGCCGCCATGTGCAATAGTTGTGTACGCACAAACTAATGAGGTGTACAGGGTACAGGGTTAGGCAAATGTTTTCAATATAAAACTTTTGAAACATTTGATAACAATTGTTAAGGATAACGAGCGGCTTCCGTATAAAATAAATCAAATTTAATATTTAATTATAACTTACTTTTACATCAGTTCAATATCTTGTATGTTGTAAAAACATTCCAAACAACACTGCATTTATCGAGATAGCCGCCATGTTTTAATGCAATAGTTGTGTACGCACAAACTGATGAGGTGTACAGGGTTAGGCAAATGTTTTCAATATAAAACTTTTGAAACATTTGATAACAATTAATCTAACATATTTGCACACATAAAGGCACATTATTCTGCTTTAGGTAAAAAAAAAAACCTGTGTTTCCGGTGGCCCGACACTAAAACTTTTTTTTCCCAGTAATTATCTTCTGAACAATGATTTATCACATAGCTTACATCATGGAAGTGAAACATAACACCACTCTGTATTTTCTGTAATCCACTGGGCACTCAGGTGGTATAACTGCAAATTATTAAGAAATTACTCTGCAAAAGTGGAAAATATTTAGATAAGCCATATGATTTGCCTGGAATGTCATATAATACATTCAGAGTTTAACATTTTTCTTTTACATAAGCAATGAGCTGCTAATTAACTATTAAACTAATTAGTAAAATGCGTGTTAAACAAAGGTCTTCTGGTTTAAGTGTCCTATTATTTGTAACAGTAATGCGTAATTTAACTGGGGCAGTCTTATATCGAGGTAAACTGACATCACAGAGACACTTTCAGTTGTATCATCAACTTGTATAGGTTTAATGAGATAAATATAATCTCACAATATCTTGCTCAAAAAGCAAAACAAAAAAAAGCAAAAATAAATAAATGAAAATGCCTACCCTATTTTTTTAGAGCATGCAATAGGAAACACACCTTTTTTTTTTTGCCTTATGACGAGGTCAAATGAATTTGTCATGCCTTATCACCCCTTCTTTATTACAGTAAATTAGATGAGTCCAGTGTCCATATGCTTCCACACCACACTGTGATCATTTTAATAGTGAAGACCAGCGATATGCAGTTCTTCAACTCTTTTAGTTGAAAGTTATTGCAAACACAACATTTTTCATCATCTGACATATCACTTTCAGCATCACTGATACTTGCAGCCCGATGGTCCTGGTCTGTTATTGTTACATTGATTGGTTATTGTTGTTCTCAAATTCTTGACTGCAGGTCTTTTACCGGTACCGTGGTGGTGGTAGAGATAACTTTCCTCTTTGACTTGTCATTCTTCTTTTGATTACTGCCATACTTTGCTTGGTGTTGAACTGTTCCTCTATCAGTTTGACAGTTTCAGGTTCAGTGATAGAGGTACCACTAGTTACTTTACTCATGGTGTTTCTCTCTTTCTGTACAAATGTCTGTTTGTACTGTCTGTTTCTTCCTAATGCATTCACTCTGCAAATGTCTTTAGAAAATAAAATATTTTTTTCTACCTACCCTCATTTTTTATACGTATGGGTTGTACTGTACGATCTGTCTGTCCATCCTTAAACAATTGCGTATTCCGGACGATAACTTCCGAAAACCATTACACCTACACTATAACGTCATAGGTACATTGCCCTAGGTGAGAGGAGGATCCGTATTGTTTTTGGGATCAGTAGGTCAAAGATCACCTTGACCTTGATAGACAAACGCACTGGATGATAACTTCGAAACCATAACACCTACACTCATGAAACTTCATAGGTACATTGCCCAAGGTGAGAGGAGGATCACTATTGTTTTTGGAGTCAGTAGATCAAAGGTAAAGGTCATTGTGACCTTATAGAGAAACATGAATTCCAGACGATAACTTCGAAATCATAACACCTACACTCTTAAAACTTCATAGTTACATTGCCCTAGGTGAGAGGAGAATCCCTATTGTTTTTGGGGTCAGTAGGTCAAAGGTCAAGGTCATCATGACCTTATAAGAAACATGAATTCCAGACGATAACTTTGAAACCATAACACCTACACTCATAAAACTTCATAGGTACATTGCTCTAGGTGAGAGGAGGATCGTGACCTTTGATAGACAAATGCATTCCGGATGATAACTTGAAACCATAAAACCTACACTCATGAAACTTCATAGGTAGATGCCTTAGGTGAGAGGAGCAGGGTCTTCCCCAGGAATAAATGCAGGCGCTGTATTTACAAGGTGCGGAAGGGGTGTTTCCCCCTACGTTCTTGATTTGGAGGTCTCTGAAGTATGAGTGGACTGTTTTAAACTCACTTAGGCATATATATATATTTTGATATTGTGAGATTCTGCATGTATTTATCTCATAAACCCCATACAAGTTGATGATACAACTGAAAGTTTCTCTGTGATGGCAGTTTACCTTGATAATTTTTATATTGTTTTAATTATTTATTTATTTTTTCAGAAAAAGTTTAGAGTCGGAACCTTAAAAATAGGGTCGGTTGGACCACCGAAAACACTTTTTTTTTTTCCTATTATATGTTTTTATGGGTATTATTGTGTTCATTACAATCCCTATACTTAGTATTTCAATGTTATTATCTAGTTACATGTAACAAGCATTCCGGGACGATAACTTCGAAACTATAACTCCTACACTCTTGAAACTTCATAGGTACATTGCCCTAGTGGAGTGGAGGTACCCTATTGCTTTTGGGGCCAGTAGGGCAAAGGTCAAGGTCACAGTGACCTTATATGCAGTGCTCACACTGGCCATTTTAAATTAATAGCCACACATTTTTTAGTTAGGAAATAATAGCCAACTTTAATGCGTAAGAAAATTCAGTCAGTCGTAAGAGCCAAATTTTCAATCAGGTTTTATTAGACCTATCAGGGCCTCCTCTGGCTATATTTTTCTTTTTGTCACCACTTTCTCCAAGTGAAAGAAGTAGGAGCCTGGACTAGAATTCATTTATAAGTAGGAATACAGGAACTCCTTACACAATGATAAAACAAAGAATGATGGATTAAATAATGAATAGAAATATAATTTGTGTATCTGTCATCTATATATCGTTTTTCTTTCCCACCAACATGTATTTGTAAAGGACAGTTTTTCTCATTCGATTATGTAAAAAAAAAATCCGAAATTATGTACCATCCGAAGTACTATGACACCGCAATTTTACGGCCTGAAAATTTCAAACATTTAATCGAAATACCATCAATTACAAACTTTTTTCATCCATTAATGTGTTTTGAATGCCAAAAATGGTCTTTCTTATCAAAGGGGAAAGAAAACACAACCCTAATAGTAGGATAATGTAGTTTTATGTCATTAATTGTCGATCTCAAAGTTGTGACAAATTGAAAAACTGCCGACACGAAGCCAGGCACAATATTCAAACTTCAACGTTTCAATGTTTTAATTACTTTATATCAAGTGTTTTCACAGTTCACAATACACATGGGAGTTTGCTACCTCTCGGGACCATAAAGGGATAGCTATTGATGCAGATGAAGGTAGCGACTATGTTCATAATAGTGCGTGCACAAATTAATTTCATCTCTACGTAGTTTGTGTACAGAAAAACAAACAGGAAACTGTACCTACTGTTGATGCGAAACGGATTGTCTAATTGGTCAATCGCCCGAAAGATAACAAATAACGGCATATCTGATTGGCTATTCGGTCCATTAAACATGATGTTTGCGTGTATCAACAATGCCGATTATCCGACAACGAAGTGCCAATTAAGGGAATTAACAACTTTTACAAGCGATAATTGATAAGCGTGTGGCGACATCACAGGGGGCGTGAAAGGATTATGTAATGTTTATTACGGTCATTTATTACTTGGGGTGTCAAACAGACCATTATACGAAAAAATTATAAAAAATCAAAAAAAAATCGCAAATGGCGACCATGGCATGTGGTAGCGTGAGCACTGTTATATGGAATCATGCATTCTGCACAATAAATTCAAAGCCGTAACACTACCCTCATTAAAACTTTATAGGTACATTGCCCTAGGTGAAAGGAGGAACCCTATTGTTTTGGGGGCTAGTAGGTCAAAGGTCAAGGTCACCATGACCGTATATGGAAATAGACATGAAACCATGATACCCACACTTACAAAACTTCATAGGTACATTGCCTTTGGTGAGAGGAGGAACCCTATTGATTATGGTTCAGTGGGACAAAGGTCAAGGTGGCCATGACTTTATATTGAAATAAGGATTCTGCGCGATAACATCAAACCGTAACACCCCCACTTATGAAACTTTGTATGTGCATTGACACTGGCAAGAGAAGGAGCCTAATTGTCTTCGGGGTCAGTAGGCCAAATGGAAATACTCATTCCGACAAATAACTGAACCACAACACTTACTCACACTCATGCAACTTCATAGATACATTGATTGCGTTTGGTCAGAGGAGGAACCCTGTTTGCTTTTGGGCTTAGTACATGTAGGTCAAAGGTCACCATGTCTTCATGTGGACTTACACATTGCAAATGACAATCCCGGAAATAGGATACCCACACTTATTAAACTTGCAATTGTCCTTGGTCAGAGGAGGAAGCCTATTGCTTTTGGGTTTAGTAGGTCATCAAGCTCACATTGAATTGACAACAACTGAATCCTAAGACAGTTTCCTGGCTGTAACTTGTAACTATTGTAGCATGGTCGGTGACATTTCCTTTGATGAATGCAGAGCATTAAATCGTTTAATTTAGGGTAACTAAAGGGGCGTGGCTATACTGTACTACAACTACCAGATATTGGAGGTTAGAGTACGTTCACTATGACGTCACAGTGTTACTAAGTACACCATGCCACAAAAAAGATAGAGTCTTTCTCAGCTCGTTGGTTATGTAAACACCTCGATGGGCTACCCCCATCTCGGTGTTTAAATAAGCCAACTCGCTGAGAGTCGATGGGCTATGCCCATCTCGGTGTTTAAATAAGCCAAGTCGCTGAGACCAGACTCTGCAGGTAACACTGTTTAAGGAAAGCTACAGCCTGTAACTGTTTTTCCATTTTCAAACTAAGCCCAAAATATCTTATTATTACAAGAGTAACTCTTCTGATTCATTAACAATTTGCCTTCTCCATCTATACTATTCATACAATATATCCACCAGAATACCTGGAATGCTTACCATATTTCCCCTAATATACTGAACAAAGAAAGAAACTTCCGCATTTTAAGCTGTGATTTGCATAGGGTTGACTTTGTTACACTTTGTACACCAACCTAGATAAAATTTCATCATTTTATACTTATTACTCTATCATTCTGATCAATATTAATAATCATCAAAAACCAGAGTTAGTGTGTTGCTGCTAAAACATGTTTTATTCAAATTGCGAAATCACTATATTTGTATTATAAAGGGAGGTAATCTGAAAATATTCATTCTTGAAAGCTGTATGGCGCAAAAGTGAGTGATCAGGTCAGCTTACTTTCTCCGTCCTTTTGGTGCTGGGGTTATCTTCTGTTTATTTCAATAGAACAAAACTGTGTTAGATCAAAATTTAAAACCACAAGACCCAGAATGCTGTTTAAACCAAAACAAGGGGAATAACTGTGCGTACAAGTTTGATTCAAGGGAAATTGTTTTCTTGGCAGTGCTGGCCTTTTAACAAAGGTATTAACATATACCAAACACAATATATATTTTCATTGTGTCTACATGTCTTGGTAAAGTTGCGGAAGTTTCTTTTTTTGTTGAGTATAGTTAGTAGTGCCTGCCACCTTTTTTAGAAATACAGGATATGGAGAGAGATGGTCTGGAAAAAAAGGGTAGTTGATTGCTTTGTGTCCCTTAAAGCATTATATTATTTTTTCGTTAATTTTAGCATGCTGTATTCTAAATTTCAGAGTGGAAAATCTGTGGATTTCGGATTCTTGTTCGATATTGATGGTGTGATAGTCAGAGGAAAACAACTTTTACCATGGGCTAAAGATGCCTTTAATTTACTGGTGAACTCACAAGGGAAATTTAAGGTGCCTGTTCTGTTTGTAACAAATGCTGGAAACACTTTACGACAAAAGAAGGCCAAAGCGTTGTCGGAATGGTTAGATATTGAGGTAGAGTATGTCTTAAACAACATTTTCCCCTCACTTTATGGACTTTCTCCAGAATAGGCCTTTTAATGGGTTTTACCTGTCACATGATGTACTGTAGGTACAAACAACTTGTGTAATGTTACGATATTTGGCAAATGTAACTTGGATATGGACAAAATACGATCCCTCAGGGGCCTAGGAATCTTTATGTGAGGAAGCTAGCCAGCTGGCTTGCGGAACGTCGGTGGTTCTACCCAGGTGCCCGCCCGTGCACGAAAATTGCCCGGAGGGGCACCTGGGGTCTTCCTCCACCAGTGGAAGCTGGAAAGTCGCCATATGACCTTAGCTGTTGGTGCGACTATAAAATCCAATTCAATCAATTCAATGGACAATAGACAATAGATTAGTATTCAAGGTGAACATTTTACCTTGTTTTCAACAAGTCAGTTGACCTACCATATACCCCCGTTTAAACGTCCCCAAGGCATTGTAGTTTACAAAAGGAGGCCATAACATAATATTTTTTACAATATATTATACCTCTAATATGATTGGTGGGAGATATTTTTTCTTCAAGTTGGGCCTTTGAGAAATGTGTGTGTGTGTCGGATGGGGGTGGGGGGAGCATTTATTAGGTGGGGAGCACCCATGTATACTACACAATACATGGAAAACCCATAAGGCCTGTATTTTTTTATTGATTGTTTTGCTGATTTTTTCAGCACAATGTAGGGTAGAAGGAAGGTAAAAAATAAATAGGAAAATATTTTTGATTTACAAAAATAAGTCTGGCCTAAGGACTACTATGAGGCTTGTCAACTTAAAACTTAAAAAATCATTTTGAATGTTGAATTCTCACTTGCCAAAAACATCACAACAACCCTTATTGTCTTACTTTAAGATTGTTCACAGCCAGTGTACTACCTGAGATATATTCGTTTTATGAACCATTGAGACAGATAGTGCAGTAAGAGGAGGGATAAAAATGGAATTTGGAAAATCTACTTTTTTATTGAAAAAGAGAATGAACTGTTCAATTAAAATCTGGGAGGAGGTAACATAAAAATAAAAATGATCAAATTTGCAATCAAAAAATATATAATTTCTAATTTCGTTTTAACCTAGGAGGGTTCATAAAACAAACATTCAGATTCAAGTGTAATCAATGTTTATCTAGCCTGTAATTATGCTCCCTCAAAATTGGTGGGGGTTATACTGTTTTGGCATGGTCTGACCGTTTTTATTCATATTCTCAAAATGCTTTCACTTAGTACTTCCATATATGTGAAATATCTAAATTTTATTTGTTGATTACTAAGGTCGTACAAAAACATTCTGTCATATTCGTCATATTCATCACCTGCGACCACCAGGTCACACACTTGGAAGTTTTGCATTTAGGTCTGCTTTCAGTAAAATGTTATATTTTTGCTCCTATTCTCAAAATACTCTCACAAATTACTTTCATATATTTTATTTGTTGGTTACTAAGGTCGTAAACATTCCATCATATTTATGATCACCTGCGACCACAAGGACAAGGATACACACTTGGAAGTTTTGCGTTTAGCGGGGGTATTAGTCCAGCGTTGTTTTTTACCCCGAAATATTCGACAAAATTCGGCCCCATTTCCCCCTCGAAATAATTTTTTTTTTTCCCCTTTTTTGAAAAAAAATTCCCCTCAGTTGACCACCCATAACAAGTCCATCAAACATGTTCTTGATGTAAATTAAGTATTAAATGAAAGACCGACTTAATACATATAACACTACTGTCTTTCTTCTTTATTTTAACATTGTCGAAATTCCCCCTTTTTCCAATTCACATCGAATCTTTTTCCCCCTTTAAAGGGGCAAGGGGCCTCGATGCCCTTCCCCAAAAAGTAAAAAAACCCACTGTTGTCGGATATCGACATTTTTAGTTTACAGTACTTCCTGGCCAACCAAGCATGTCCAAAGATTACTGTTACGAATTTGGAGTGTTCTAATTGGCTTTAAGCCAGTATTTATATACTAATGGCAAATGTAGGTACATTCGGGTAGAATCTGGTTCAGTTTCTGGTATTATAGCATTGTGGTAATTCCTAAAATATTCTGAACTAGATTAATTGTCTATATAACATATATAAATTTGCAGTAAGGCCATAATAAATTGATACATTATCATCCCTGCCCGCCCCCGTTTTTTTTATGCCATCTCGGTAATTTTTATTTCTTCTTCAAAAAAAGAAGAAAATGCGCTGAAAGTATGAAACACTGCCCTTTATGTCTATTATGTAATATTGTTTGAATTATCAGCCTGTCAGAAATATATATAAATTTTGCAGTAAGGCCATAATAAATTAATTGCTAGATTATCTTCCCCTCCCGCCCCCTTTTTTTTATATGCCGCCCCGGTAATTTTTTATTATACATTGTATGCTTAATTTTCATTTACAGTGATTTTCTTTACTTAAAAATACATTTTGTCAATATTCCATGATATTATATGCATTATGGTTAAAAGTTGCGATGAGGTCAGCGTTCCAAGATGGCTGCCTCCATTTATGTTTCTTTGGACATTTTCAGTAGGTCATATCTCCTTTATATTTCAGGACATCAGGACATTTTGATAATTCTTAAAGTTTTTTTCTCAAGTTTTTCAGAGCCCTTTAAAATAAAACGTGTTTGAAAATTAATAAGTGCATCAACCCCTTTAAATTTGGAGAAAATACATTTATTGGTAGCCTGACTTGAGATCTAGACAAATACCTCCTCCCAAGCATTGTAGAGGCATAATTATGTAAAACAATAAAAAAATTATCTGAAAAAACAACAACGCCTCTAGTAAAATGCAATGCCTCCGGTGGTGTTTACACAGGGGTATATGGTAATACCAAATTCATCCATTGGTTCAGGGTGAATATTTATAATAAACAAGCTGTGGCTTCTTCACATAATGCATGAGTAATAGTATGTCTATGAGGAAAATTCAGTTCTCATCAAGGGCTGGCGTGGCCAATCGGTAGCACGGCGGATTTGTAACCGAGGCCCCCTGTTCAATCCTCCTAGGTGCCACTGAGTTTCGTCGGTGTGTTCTTGGGCAAGACACTTTCCCTTACCCTCGTCCTTCGGATGGGGACGTAAACCGGGCAGTCTATCCTCCGAGCACGTTAAAGAACCATAGGAATCTATTCGATAATAAGAGTAGTTCCCGGATTTCTATGTATCATTCTGCTCTCTCTGGGGCGGCTCTAAATAACCTATACTGTATTGATTAGCCGTTAAACAACATTCAGTTCATCAATAGACTATAACTACATGTAGAAGTCATGTTTGGCTAAAGTAAAACTTGTGTCGGGGCCATTTAAACTGGTTTCCTGTATGTAGAAGTCATGTTTGGCTAAAGTAAAACTTGTGACAGGGCCATTTGAACTGGTTCCCTGTTGGTATTTGGATAGTCCCACAACAAAATAACAATACAGAATATTTATCTGGAAGTGTTTGAATCCACAGACAGAAGTGATCCATGTATTATTTCACCGAATAATGCTTCTTACGTCATATGTCAGTCGTAAGCAACATTTTTGACATGCATGAGTTTCAGTGGCAGAAAATCCATGTGCTTAAATGATCATATCAACATTTAGGCCAAGAAAAAAAATAGTTGTGTTTCAGGTTCCGACACTAACCATTTTTTTCCTGTTGCAAAAAAAAAAAAAAGAAGAAAAAGAGGAAAAAAATCGCTATATCTTGTGCCGCGATGATGACAATATTGCTACCGACAAATTGGTGGCCGATATTATCGGGGAGGTTCGTTCTGCATATAAAGGCCAATATTAGTGTCACCGATTCTGTATGTATTTTTCACAACAACACATCTTTATGTGATGAGTTCAAAGTCCATTTTGGAGCAATTTTAAACTATATAATTATATTAATAGATACATCCTTGAGGCCCTCAAAATCAGAGTTTAGAATTATTTCTGGTTGTACATAACTTCTAACTTCGTGTAGTAAAAAAAAAAATCAAAAAAATCAACCTACCTACCCTATGTTTTTTGAACAGGAAAACACGATTATTTTTTTCTTGGCCTTATTATCTAATAATCTTATACTTAGAAAAGTATCACTGGTTAGTTCTAAAATGTTTACATGTTGTGTATGGATCCAGATATCAGAAAATCAGTTGTCCATGTCAACAAGTAGTATCTGTAGTGACATCTTGGGTCATTCTCCTGTTATTTGTTGTAATAATACAGGTCATTTTATAGTATTTTCACACAGTTTTTAGCTCTACTGGCCAAAGGCCAGGATGGCTTATGCGATCACTTTTCGTCTGTCCGTCCGTCCGTCTGTCCGTCAGTCTGTTAGCAATTTTATAAAATCGACATCTCCTCTGAAATCACTTGAAGGATTTTAATGAAACTTCATCACAATGTTACTTGGGAGGGCCCCTCTCAGATTTGTGTTTTTCGTGGCCGCCAGTCATCCAAGATGGCCGCCATGGCTAAAACTAGGTCAAATTTAAGGAAATTTCAAACGATATCTCCTCCGAAATCACTTATTCCATTCTACTGAAATATCATCTATATGTTCCTTGGGTTGGCCTCTATCAAGTTTTTGTTTTTCGTTATCGTCGAATAATTAAAATGGCCGCCACGGCGACACATATTTTACATAGAGTTATATAGGAAAAGGTTAAAAATGACATCTTCTCTGAAACTGCTTGAAGGATTTTGATGAAACTTAATCACAATGATAATTGGGATAGTCCCTCTCAGATTTGTGTTTTTGCGGCCACCAGTCATCCAAGATGGCCGCCATGGCTAAAGCTAGGTCAACTTTAAGGAATTTTCAAACGACATCTCCTCCGAAACCACTTATTCCGTTCTACTGATATATCATTTACATGTTCCTTGGGCTGGCCTCTATCAAGTTTGTGTTTTTCGTTATTGTCGAATAACCAAAATGGCCGCCACGGCGACTCAAAGTTTACATAGAGTTATATAGGAAAAGGTTAAAAATGACATCTTCTCTGAAACCGCTTGAAGGATTTTGATGAAACTTAATCACAGTTATAATTGGGATAGTCCCTCTCAGATTTGTGTTTTTCGCGGCCGCAGTCATCCAAGATGGCCGCCATGGCTAAAGCTAGGTCAACTTTTAAGGAAATTTCAAACGACATCTCCTCCGAAACCACTTATTCTGTTCTACTGATATATCATTTACATGTTCCTTGGACTGGCCTCTATCAAGTTTGTGTTTTTCGTTATCGTAGAATAATCAAAATGGCCGCCACGGCAACTCAAGGTTTACATAAAGTTATACAGGAAAAGGTTAAAAATGACATCTCATCTAAAACCGCTTGAAGGAATTTGATGAAACTTAATCACAATGATATTTGGGATAGTCTCTATAGATTTGTGTTTTCGCGTCCACCAGTCATCCAAGACTATAACTGGGTCAAATTTAAGGAAAATTTCAAACGACATCTCCGAAACCACTTATTCCATTCTTGTGAAATATCATATACATGTTCTTGGGATGGCCTCTATCAAGTTTGTGTTTTTCTTATCGTCTAATAATCAAAATGTCTGCCACGGCGACCCAAAGTTTACATAAGAGTTATATAGGAAAAGGTAAAAAATTACATCTTGTTTGAAACCGCCTGAAAGATTTTTATGAAACTTAAGCACAATTATATTTAGGATAGTCCCTCTCAGATTTGTGTTTTTTGCGGCCTCCAGTCATCCAAGATGGCCGCCATAGCTAAAACTAGGTCAAATTTAAGTAAATTTCAAACAACATCTCCTCCAAAACCACTGATTCCATTCTACTGAAATATCATAATACATGTTCCTTGGGTTGGCCTCTATTAAGTTTGTGTTTTTCGTTATTGTCGAATAATCAAAATGGCCGCCACGGCGACTCAAAATGTACTTAGAGTGAAAAGGTTAAAAATTACATCTTCTGTGATACCGCTTGAAGGATTTTGATGTCACTTAAGCATAATGATATTTGGGACTGTCCCTCTCAGATTTATATTTTTCACGGCCGCCAGTCATCCAAGATGGTCGCCATGGCTAAAACTAGGTCAAATTTAAGGAAATTTCAAACGACATCACCTAAACGACCTATTCCATTCTTGTGAAATATCATTATACATGTTCCTTGGGTTAGCCTCTATCAAGTTTGTGTTTTTCATTATCGTCAAATAATCAAAATTATTCAAAATGGCCGCCACGATAACCCAAAGTTTACATAGAGTTATATATAGAAAACATTTTTCTTGGGTTGGCCTCTTCCATGTATATGTTTTTGAATCACATCATACAAGTAGAGCGTCTACAGGCCCTCTTGGGCCTCTTGTTGTGATTCTATTAGTATAATTATACTATCTACTTCATGATGATGTTTGTTATTCAAATACGACTTGAGATATGAGATCCAAGGTCTTTTATAAGGGAGTTAACACTTAACCCACTACATTATCATATACAGGGCTTTTTTTTCGGAAAAAGGGGAAGAGGTCCAGGCCCTTCAGTAGGGGGGAAAAAAGCGAGATTTTCAATTAAAGTGGAAAAATTGATTTTCGAGATATAGGGGGAACAGTTTTGGGCAGAAATTGAAGATTTGGGTGTGCAAATATGCAAAAGAGGTACATTTAAAATAAAAATGTCTTCTGTACATATGTTGTTTTTTTTTTTGTGTGAATTTTCTCAGCTAAAGAGTGGAAAAAAGTAGTCTGTTTTGTTAGGGGAAGTGGCAAAATATCGGCTTCTGTTTTTATGAAAAAAACCCTGATATATGAATTTGAACCCGTGTTGGTGTCACTCCACACACTCTTTTTAGTAACTGATTGTTGTTACCACTCAGGTTCAAATCACTATTTAAAGGGACACTGTCCGTAAGTAAGCAGATATTGAGCATACCCAAATAACTGTCTGACTTTTATTCAGTGAAATGTATACATGAAAACATGAGGATAGACTCTAAGAAGTATGTAGGAATACATTCGTGAGTTTACAAAAAAAAAGAAGTTTTAATTATTATATGTAAATAAAGTGGGACCCACAATATTTACCTTTTCTGCAATCACGTGACTTCCATTAGCACATTAGGTTTTCACCATAGTATGTATTGCGTAATATGTATAGCCCGCTTAGCTCAGTCGGGAGCGATGTCAGCCACTTTACGCTCACACACTATTATTGCTGCGAGTGTAATTTTCGTTTGGACTGCGAGTTCAAACGCACGAGGGGGGTTTTCTTTTTTTTTGTACCGCGATTGAATTCCATTAAACAATCTTGCTTTTAATTAGTAAATATTCAATAATGTTTAGTGTGTAATGTTTGCGAACATAATTATTGTGTGTTTTATAAGCTAAAAGTTACGGACAGTGTCCCTTTAAATTATAATTGTTCATAATGTACTAATTTCCCAATTTTGGCAATTTGATGATAAAAAATTCCCAATTCGATCTAGGGACCTTTTTCCCAAAATACCTAGGAAGAGCCCTATATTTGTTGACATGTGTTCTGATATCTTCATACAAGTGCTCTGATATTTATGGACAATGAAGTGTTCTGTTGTCTATGGATAGTGTTCTGATATATTTGGACAAGTGTTTTGATATCTGTTGACGAGTGTTCTGATATCAGATTAATAAAGGTTTATTTTTTTACCGACAGGGCATGAAAGAGGAAGCTCATTTAACATTTACTTAATCAGACCACTTGAATTGCTGTGATTCATGGCCATATTCTTAAACTCCTTTAAAAAATGTATCATTGATATAATATGTGATTTTTCAAGTTTGTTTATTTGGCGTTTAACATCATTTATCAGCACATTGTAGGCTATGTATAATGACGGTCAATTTTTTGGAACCCGCAGCAGCAGTGAGAGGCAAGAAGTTTTCAAGTGCAGTTGATGAGTGATTTAATTTAATTATTTTTTTTGAATGTTGGTGCAGTGATGTTTTTTATATTAATAATTTTGGGGCCATTCTACCATCGAATCCAATTCCCTTTATTTATTTGCCATACCTTTATAAAAAACAAAATTATTCTCAAATTTCAACAAAAAGTAACCAATAAAAAATGAAAAAAATGCCTTGTACAAGGGACAGTGTTCATCAACACATTAGAATAAAATTGAATATTTTATATTGTCCTACATTGGATACCCAAGAACAAATTAAAAACAAATTCGGACATAGGGACAAATTAAATTAGTGACTATGAAATGACGCCATCAACTGTCATGGTGTTATGTATGTTTATTTATTCAGTGACATTATGCAACAGTTGTTGTAGTTGACGTCATTGTTGACACTCGTGACTTTTATCAACTTGCGTCAGATCAGGTTTTCTAGCACTCCGAAAAGCACTAAAAAATAATAATATACTTTACTCCTCTGTCAACGTTGTATTAATAAAATGTTTGATTGGTGTTTGACATCGTTTTTAGCACATGTAGTGCCATATAATTGTGACAGTCAATTTGTGTGTGGTAATTAGACCGCACCATTTTTGCTAGGTAGGACCAGTACTGTATACAGCCGGCATTCGTAAGAATCAATACTTTCTCACAAGTCGAGCGCCCATTGTGATTCGAAGCCGCAGCGGCGAGAGGCGAGGAACTTTTAGGCAAAGCGTCTTTACTATCCCGGCCACGGAGGCAAGGTATTAATGAAAACTAATCTACACAAATTACATAGTTATTGCCATGAAACATTTTGGGATTGGTAAAAGCAATTGTCACCACCCTAGCATCATCAGCACGGACTCAAAGGACTCTGCAATGTTAAACTCATTTCTTAAGTCACTATTACATTCCCAACTCAGTGGAATTACTGTTTTCTACTTAATGTATGAATAATCGACTGTGACCTGCATCTGCAAACTGTGCGCTGTAAACATGAAGTAAATAAATATGCAGTTGGTACATATTGTTGGCCGAATTACCTTAACCGAGATTTCGATTACCTGCAGTCTGTGATTCTCAATCCATAGAGTGGGCTGATAATGATTGTGTCTACAGTTGTAGGTGTGGAACAGGTTAATTGTCTGTAATCTAGGTAGTCTCATCCAGTTGTTTTGCAATATTTCTGTTATTGAAATTTGTGTGCATACCGTATTTCCTATATTAGTAGCGCCTTCCCTAATAAAAGCGCCCCCATCTGTTTTAAGAAACCTTACCTTCTTTAAAAAACCAAAAGTTCCTAAAACACACACACTTTTTTTGTCTTTACCACTATTGGATTTGATTACGGGAGTTTTTTTACTATGACACCGGTATGGTCTTTTGACATAAACCTTAAAGCGCTATCATCATCAATACAAATTACCGCTTTTATTCATCTCCTTTCTTTCAATTTATTTATTTAGTTTATCTTTTATTATTATTTAATTTATATTCAACCAACCGGTGTTGTAATCGTTAAGTTCCACGGATATTATATCATAGAAATGCAGAGTGATGACAGTGATATACTCGGTATATTGTCGGGTTTAGGTTTAGTCAATACCTGTGTCACAGTAAAAGATTGCCGTACAGTAATTCTATAAGGAAACAGTCGGGAAAGGTGGTGAAATATATTGAAAATTTGAACCTTAATAGTAGCGCCCCCTTCGCACTTTGCATAGTGCCCGGGCACTGCTATTTGAGGAAATACGGTAATTTGCATTCATAATTAGGTATAAGCTGTACATTAATTTTGTTGGATTTACATTTTGTTGTACTGAATGAACAAGGAAGTGCCCGGGTTATAAACTATATTGTTATCTTTAACCAAGTTTCCTGGTATCTTTAAATTACCTGGAAAATTACCTGAAAATTCTGAATTATATTAGGTTTGGCAAATAATAACATTTGTTGTTTAACGGCTTCTCACATTAATCATTATCTAGGTTATCTAGAGCCGCCCCAGAGAAGGGGGATGGGTACATTAAGCAATCGAGGAATCATGCTCTTCTTTTACTATAAAAAAGTTATAATCCCCTCTGGTGTGAAGGGAAATGGGGAAAAACAGTTGTGGAGGGTTCTTGATCCAGATGATGTTATGCTATTGTTTAAAGGGCCTGGAGGAGATATAAAAGTATAATTAGTGCCAATGCAAATACAGGAGAAAACACTCATATTAAGCTTTAGTTTATTAACCCTGAACCCGTACAGCATGACTATAATAGCCTTTGCGTTCATTGTAAACCCATATCAGAAGGCTGCTCAGGGTTAATAATGTCCAGCTGCTGATCAGTCATTTTCCCCAAAACACCCCATTGCCACATAAATGGAATGGTCTTTATTCAAAGAAAAGTAGAGTCCATTGAATATATATGTAGCGGGTTAAGAGTTAATATGAAATGTAAACATAGAGGATCTTACATGAGTACTCATTTATTATTGAATTTATTAAACGAGTTGGCAAAATGATATAATGCGAGGCTCTTGCCGAGCATTATATCAATTTTGCTAATGAGTTTAATAAATTCAATAATGAATGAGAACGAATGTTAGATTCTATTTATCACATAACTCACATATCAACTTTTATTGCATTTTGCCTGTCGCTTTAACACGCGAAACAACATAAACCGTGGAAATTGGATCATAGTCATTATATTCTTTTTTTTTGACGGCGCATACTAAGCTTATTTGCATACCTATACAACTAGTGGTATATTGAAAATATAGAATGGTGTTATTCCACTCCAACACCATAAGTTATGTGATAAATGTGCTTATAAGCCACATATTAAGTTTGGATGAATTATTATTGATGAAAATGTTTGGGCTCGCTGGAGAATATGACTTTGTTAAATCCTCAATATTAATTCATATGGGGTTCATGTTACTAGCAGTTGTACATCTTATTCAGTAAAAGTATAGTTGGAGTGTAAAACAAGAACTTGTTATAGCCTTAGAGCATCATATGAATTAATATTAAAGATTTATGCACCAAAAACTAGCCGAGTCATAGAGTCTTTCCAATCGAACAATTTCATTTACAAAAATTAAATTGATTATTTTACGAGGTTTACTTCATAATGTATATGTAATCCGAGCCTTCTCTGACCGTAAAAACCTTCTTTTTTTCTTTTCTTTTCTTTGTGGCATGCACAACCAGATGAAATATCAAAAATTGTAAAAAGGGCTGGTAAGGTCAGAGAAGGCTCGGATTAATGTACATGTACACTTAAATACATTATGGTACGTGCTTTTACTCGTATTTGGATTGAACCTCATTTTTCTTCAAGAAATATGAAAAACAGTCGTGGGACATATTTTGACCTATTTGTAACAAGTGGCAAATGGATGTTTTTAACTTTACATATTGACCTTCTAAGTTTAACTGGTTCACTGATTTCAATATATTAATAGAACACAGTTATTGGTCTAGTTTTAGGATAGACAAATGACAGAACAAATCGAATAAAGCAGTAATCAATAAAGGCAATATTGCTTTTAAATATTAAATGTTTGCATTCAAATTAAACATTGCAATATTACACTTTAACACACATACACTCATTTACCCTAAATTTGTTCAAAAGAAACAAGCTCTAAGATGAATAAATACAATGAAGCTATATGGAAAAGGAAAAGAAGGAAGCATATTAAATTAATAACAGCAAAAAAGAAAATGAAATAACACATATAAATACATATGAACAAATGGTGAAAATTACTGTTTAAATAGGACATTGATCCCAGTTCACTGTATAATAATGCACCTTAATCTGAGCCTACTCTGACTTTACCAGCCCTTTTTATAGGGGCGTCCGTGGCCGAGTGGTTAACGTCTCTGACTTGAAATCACTTGCCCCTCACCGCTGTAGGTTCGATCCCTCAGGGGCCTAGGAATCTTTATGTGAGGAAGCTATCCAGCTGGCTTGCGGAACGTCGGTGGTTCTACCCAGGTGCCCGCCCGTGCACCAAAATTGCCCGGAGGGGCACCTGGGGTCTTCCTCCACCAATGGAAGCTGGAAAGTCGCCATATGACCTTTGCTGTTGGTGCGACTATAAAATCCAATTCAATCAATCAATCAATCAGCCCTTTTTATGATTTTGATATTTCATCTAGCTGCGTACTAAAAAGCCACACAAAAAAAGGCTTTTAGGGTCATTAGAAGGCTTGGATTAAAGTAAGTACCAATTGGGTTTAATGCTTAAAGACTAAGCCATAAGCTAAATGCTAAACTTTGTAGTTGGGGAGACCACACCTAAACACAGCATGTACTGTACTGACAGATCATGACAGTCCAGGCCAATCTGCATTGTCAAGCAGGGAGTTTTTTACTGTATGATAAAAGACTGGTGGCAGAATTGAATTGAATTGAATGTTGTTTAACGGCTCATCAACACAGTATAGGTTATTTAGAGCCGCCCCAGAGAGAGAGGAAGGATACATAGGAATCCGGGAACCTGTCCTACTCTTATTATCCAATAGATTCCTATGGTTCTTTAACGTGCTCGGTGGATAGACCGATACACGGGACCGCCCGGTTTACGTCCCCATCCGACGGACGAGGCTAAGATAAAGTGTCTTGCCCAAGAACACACCGACGGAACTCAGTGGCACCACGGAGGATTGAACCCGGGGCCTCCGGTTACAAATCCGCCGCGCTACCGCCTGCGCCATGCCAGCCCCTGACTGGTGGCAGAGTAGTGTATTTAAAGACTGGTGGCAGAGTAGTGTAATTAAAGACTGGTGGCAGAGTAGTGTAATAAAACACTGGTGGCAGAGTAGTGTAATTAAAGACTGGTGGCAGAGTAGTGTAATAAAACACTGGTGGCAGAGTAGTGTAATAAAAGACTGGTGGCAGAGTAGTGTAATAAAACACTGGTGGCAGAGTAGTGTAATTAAAGACTGGTGGCAGAGTAGTGTAATAAAAGACTGGTGGCAGAGTAGTGTAATAAAACACTGGTGGCAGAGTAGTGTAAATAAAGACTGGTGGCAGAGTAGTGTAATAAAAGAGTGGTTGCAGAGTAGTGTAATAAAACACTGGTGGCAGAGTAGTGTAAATAAAGACTGGTGGCAGAGTAGTGTAATAAAAGAGTGGTTGCAGAGTAGTGTAATAAAACACTGGTGGCAGAGTAGTGTAATTAAAGACTGGTGGCAGAGTAGTGTAATAAAAGTCTAGTGGCAGATTAGTGTAATAAAAGACTGGTGGCAGAGTAGTGTAATAAAAGACTGGTGGCAGAGTAGTGTAATAAAAGACTGGTGGCAGAGTAGTGTAATAAAAGTATGGTGGCAGAGTAGTGTAATAAAAGACATACTAAACATAAAATGAAACATTTTTGGGGACCTTGTCTTATAACCTAGGAGATTACTTAATCGTATCAATATAATACAAGCAAGTTTTTACGCAAGCGTAAAATAGCTGCCGAGAGAAAATAGCATTATATCTGGGTAGGAACTGGGAACAAAGTTTAACATAATAACAGATCAAGTCACGTGTCTTAAAACAATATTGAAAGAAATCTTTTTGTCACGGAGAAGTAAACATGCCACAACCTTTTTTTCTTACCAGACACTTTCTTCCCATTTTTTACCACCAGTTTTTCCTACCAAACATTTTGAATCAAGGTGGACGACCTCGCTTCGTTCTGGTCAAATCCTTGACATGCGTTGCATATTGATTGCATATTCACACTTGTACCACAACATGCTAGAAGAACACATCAGCACAGAAATACAAGTGTTCACATGTAAGGGATGCGTGAGCGTTAGCGTGCATCACAACACAAACTGTTCACTGCTGCCATGTGTAATTATAAGATTGCGTTATCAAAGTAAAAAACTCCACGAAACTATTCATTGCTACCTTACCATGTGCAATTATGAAAGCAATATAATGTGTTGTAAACTATGGCAGATTAATCATTTCAAGTTTGTATCTGAAATCTAATGTACTTTGTGAACCACAAACAAACTGCCATTATATAAAATATAAATATGTGTCATTTTACAGTACAGTAGTGTTTACAAACATGTAACTATGTATGGGTTAATGGTTTAATCTTTCAGTTATATCACAACAGTGTTTACTTGTAGCTCAGTGCTCAACTGTCTAGTGCTGCCACACTGGAATACCACGCTGTAAACTCATGACATGATACCCCACCCAGTCACATTATACTGACACCGGGCCGGCCAGTCCTAGAACTACCCTTTGTAAGCTGAACATCGAGCGTGAGAGCTGGTACCATTGGTGTGACCCTGCCCGAGATTTAACCTACCACCTCCCTTGATGAGACAGATGCTCTGCCAATAAGCCATGCCCCGGAATGTATAGAATTTACAAGCAGACATCAACCAAATGCTTAGGAAAATTGATTTCCCCATCAATTGATGGGAAAATTGATTTTAAAATGAATTTCATTAAGTCTGGATCATCTATTATGACAAAATCGTCTCACAGCAAGTATAATCTTTAGTGACTGGAGGATTGCTGTATATCTGGAAGAAGAAGAAAAAAGATCACTGCTATGGTTCAAAATAAGCATCTCTGCAAATCTGGCTTTAAAGGGACACATGGCAATCTTGATTTTTTAAAAACTCACGGCGTCCCGTTAGTTTTCCTCTTAATTTGCATTTGTTCAATCATTAATATTAATTGTTACAATAGTTCAAAGCAAATTGTTTTTGCATATTACTAACTTTTTAGAATATTGCACCAGTAATATATTTAAAAAAATGGTAAAATAGGGAAAGACAGTTGAAATTTCAATTTTTTATTTAATTATATGCAAGCAGTTTTAAAGTCAAAATGACGCAGGATAAGTAAATTGAGGAGCACATTTAAATGTTTGAATAAAACTCAAGATTGCCATGTGTCCCTTTAAGCATATACCATGTGTATATAAAACACATTCATGTTGATGGATATATATTATTTTTTGCTTTGAATAGGAGTTGTCATTTTGTGTTTTTTTATGGGAAAGTAGTAATACAGCCAGTCATGAAAGCTTTACAATAGCGGATCTGGGGATCGGGTGAGTGGGGATGTCCCGCCATGAGATTTGAGCCCACAACACATACATGTACTTATTCCATGTAATAGAATCTAGTGGTCACAGTCATTGCTTTCAGAAATCTCGCAGGACAGTCCCTCATGATGAAGACCTTTAATGATCATGCTGTGTAGCACACAGGTGACACAGCCCCAGCGGTTAAAATGTCCACATGTTTAGTGAAACCATGCAACCCAACCTAACCCTTGAACAATTCCCCACACACCCCACCTCCCCCAGGTGTGGTGCCCTTGCAAGAATATGTCAAATGCATATCAATATTGAGGAGTTCTTTCCGAATTCGACATGATCATTTTGTCATGTTCATTAAAGATTTTCATAATCATTCCTGCATTGCTCCATGTGCTACTTTATTGGTAGCAAAAAACAATGATGTTGGCTTCAGCAAAAGTGGAGTGTTTACAACAGTATGTGCAGCAACTCTGTAGTTCATGTAGATGTAACTACAGGGTGGGCCTTGAATGTTCTAGTTCCATTCTGCATATCTACATGTAGATGTAACTACAGGGTGGCATAATGTAATGTTCTAGTTCCATTCTGCATATCTACATGTAGATGTAACTACAGGGTGGGCCTGGATGCATATCTACATGTAGTTGTAACTACAGGGTGGGCCTGAATGTTCTAGTTCCATTCTGCATATCAACATGTAGATATAACTACAGGGTGGGCCTGGAAAGTTCTAGTTCCATTCTGCATATCTACATGTAGATGTAACTACAGGGTGGGCGTGGAATGTTCTGGTTCCATTCTGCATATCTACATGTAGATGTAACTACAGGGTGGGCCTGGAAAGTTCTAGTTATTAACCTTTTTCTCATGTTTTACATTTAAATGTAATTATAATTTACATATTCATGTTTTTTAATTTGTACATACATGCCAGGCCATACATGCAGATGTTACTACAGGGTGGGCCTTGAATGTTCTAGTTCCATTCTGCATATCTACATGTAGATGTAACTACAGGGTGGGCCTGGAATGTTCTAGTTCCATTCTGCATATCAGCACGTAGATGTAACTGCAGGGTGGGCCTGGAATGTTCTAGTTCCATTCTGCATATCTACAGGTAGATGTAACTACAGGGTGGGCCTGGAATGTTCTAGTTCCATTCTGCATATCTTCATGTAGATGTAACTACAGGGTGGGCCTAGAATGTTCTAGTTCCATTCTGCATATCTACATGTAGATGTAACTACAGGGTGGGCCTAGAATGTTCTAGTTCCATTTTGCATATCTACTCGCCAAGATATCAAAGTCGAACTTCACCAAAGTGCAATTTACATGTAAATATACTCGTCATTTGTCTGGATATCTGGTTAACATTCCAGAATTATGTATCTGTTATTTTCGGCAATCGGATGCAATCAAGATATTGCAACTGATGTCTTAATTCGTCATTATGTTCTGCATTATGGTGTAAGTAGTATCTTGAGTACATCAGATAGACGAAAATAGCAGAAACACAATTTTGGAATGAGGGTCACGCTATTGTGACGCAACCAATATGGTGACGTTGGATATTATACATTTGAGTAATGCTGCGACGAAGTGTACAAGATGTTGCGATTGGATTATTTCTTGTCTTGGTCTTAGAAACGGGACACATTTCCCATATATTCTGCAGGAAATCAATCAATTAAATCATTATTCAAAGCACCTTGGAATGAAACGTGCTGACAAAATACATCGTGGAATAAATATTTCGGAGCTGATGCAGTTTCGAAAAATTTGTGTCGGACACATAGCCTTTTCCAGGTATTTAGGAAAAAGGACCCTGTCCGGAATTGGGAAATTTTGCGGCATTTTATTATGAAATTGGTAAAACTACACAACTAAAACTATTAAATCAAACATATATTTAATACAGAGAAGACTCAACAACACTCTTTTCAAAGAGCAATCATTCTTTGTAAACTTTGTTGCAAAAAAAAAAAAGAGCAAAACATTTATTAATTTCGCTGCCAAGATTGACCATTTTAAAAATGTTGCCCATGAAGTCTAGTTGATCCTAGCAAAAATTCATGTTGATGTGAAATCCAAGATGGCCACCAAATCTAAAAATAGATTTTTAAAAAACAAGTTTGTAGCGACTACTTCTTGAAAACTCTTAAGTGATATTGATATGGGACTTTTTCTTAAATTATCAGCATGACATGATCTTGGTCCTTGTCGAAAATCGTTTTGATTCAACGTTAAACATGGCTGCCAGGGGCCATCTTTGTTTACATAGAGTTATATCATGAAAACTTGTAGCGACTACTCCTCTGAAACTACTGACGGATTTTCATGAAACTTCACACGAATGTTGCTCTTGATATCTAATTACTTACTTACTTAGGCCTTTACACCCTACCAGGGCATAGGCCGCCAACAACAGCTCTCCAACGTCTCCGGTCCTGGGCCATCCGCTCTACTTCTCCCCAGCCGTAACCTATTTCCTCTTTGTCTGCCATGAGGTCGCGCCGCCAGGAATTCTTAGGCCTTCCTCTCTTCCTCTTGCCCTGTGGATTCCAAGTTAGGGCCTGTCTTGTAATGCTGGATGTCGGTTTCCGGAGCGTGTGACCAATCCAACCCCATCGCCTTTTCCTAATTTCCATTTCAATAGGTCCATGCTTGGTTTGTTGCCATAGGTCCACATTACTGATGGTTTCTGGCCAGTTGATCCTGAGGATTCGTCGGAGGCAGTTGTTGATGAAGGTTTGGACCTTTCTTGTGGTTGTCTTTGTTGTCCTCCATGTTTCCGATCCGTACAGTAGCACTGATTTTACATTTGAGTTGAAGATCCTTATCTTAGTGTGGGTTGCTATTGCTCTGGCACTCCAGATGTTCTTGAGTTGGAGGAAGACTACTCTCGCCTTGCCGATCCTTGCTTTGACATCCGCATCTGTGCCACCGTGCTTATTCACAATGCTACCCAGGTATGTGAAGGCTTCAACTTCCTCCAGTTCATTTCCTCCAAGTGTAATTGGGCTGTTATTGGCAGTGTTGATCCTGAGGAGCTTGGTCTTGCCTGTATGTATCCTCAGTCCTACCTGTGCTGAAATGGTTTCTAGCTCTGAGGTTTTGTCTTGCATCTGTTGGTGTTGGTGAGATAGGAGTGCCAGGTCATCCGCAAAGTCGAGGTCATCCAATTGTGTCCACATTGTCCATTGGATTCCGTTCCCTCTCTGAGCAGTGGCTGTTTTCATAACCCAATCAATTGCTAAGAGAAAGAGGAATGGCGACAGCAGACACCCTTGTTTGACCCCGGTCTTCACCTGGAAGCTGTCCGTGAAATGGTTTCCGTGAATCACCCTGCAGGACATTCCTTCATAGGAGGCTTTGATGAGACCGATTATCTTGCTAGGGACTCCATAATGTCGAAGAAGTTTCCAAAGAATTGCCCTATCCACACTGTCAAATGCCTTTTCATAATCCACAAAATTTAAGTATACTGAGGAATTCCACTCTATTGATTGTTCGATTATTATGCGCAATGTGGCAATCTGGTCTGTGCATGACCGGTTCCTTCTAAAGCCTGCCTGATTGTCCCTTAGCTGAGGATCCACTGCATTCAAAAGTCACTTGCCCTGCCCATAATGTCACTTGCCCTGCCCATAATGTCACTTGCCCCACATTTAAGAACACTTAATTGCCCCAAAAATTGGCGCCGACCATTAATCGTGTTAAATGGGATGGACCGCCGCATAATTTGGACCATTATACTTAGTTAGAAAAGGAAGGGAGAATGTATTTTATGAATTAGTTAATACATTGTATTTATTCATATAAAAAAATCAAATGGTTGCATTTTCTTCTTTTGTGTCTATTACATCTTTGTGTTACTTAAATCATAAAAGGATGAGACAGTATACAACCTCATTTTATTCCGCCCTCCCACCCCACCAATCACCACACACACAACCCCCATTATTTTTGATAACCATCCCAAAAAAAAGCTTGGCAGCTAGTGTATGGAACTTTTAATGTCACAGTGTGTACAATTAACCAGTTGACAGAAAAAAAAAGAAGCTAAAAGAAATGTATTTTCGTTACGAAAAAATCTTCGGCAAAATTATCTAAACAAAAACATAACGTCACGTGGGTCTGTCAATCATTATTTTGACACATTAAATTTGCAAATTAAGAAAGAGTTTTCTGATTTGATTGCTGGAAGGTCCAAATGACGTTCAGAGATTTCTGAATTTATGATTGGAAGGTCACGGACATAATTGCCGCAATTTCATTGGCCGATGGACACACGTCTGACGGTCATGTCAGGATTGTTGTTTTCAAACGGTGTGAAATGCGCGTGTGGGTTAATTAGGTTGTTTATTGAAATAATGCCACAAATTAAGCTGCCTGGGGCGAGATTGTTGATTTGTACCGAAAGTTGTTTGATCTTATTAACAATCGCTAGCGGCGAAAAACAGCGGCAAGTTTTATTCAGTTATCAAAATGAAATTCTGATATGGCTAGTTTGTCACTAGATTTGTTTTGGAATGGAAATGTCCGTCGGGCAAGTGGCGGGCAACCAGATTTGCGAAGGTCACTTGCCCGCACCCAAAATCCACTTGCCCGGGGCGTCGGGCAACCGTATTTCCGGAACCCGTCCTGTCCAGTAAAATCCTATTAAATACCTTTCCTGGTACTGAGAGTAGTGTGATTCCTCGGTAGTTGGCACAATTGCTGAGGTCTCCTTTCTTGGGGAGCTTGACAAGATATCCTTCCTTCCAATCCTCTTGCATTTCCTCCTCCTCCCAGATCCTTCCAAATAGAGGGTAAAGCATCTCTACTGATGTGTCTACGTCTGCCTTCATAGCCTCTGCTGGAATTCCATCTGGCCCTGCTGCCTTACCACTTTTCAGCTGTTTTATTGCTTTCCTGATTTCTGCTCTTGTTGGTGGTCCACAGTTGATGGGCAGGTCAGCTTCCGCAGGTAGGATGTCGGGTGGATTCTGTGGGATTGGTCTGTTCAATAGTTCATTGAAGTGTTCAGCCCATCGCTTAAGTTGTTGTTCCGTTCCCATGATTGCATTTCCATCCTTATCCTTGACTGGTCTTTCTGGCTTGCTGTACTTCCCAGAGAGTTTCTTGGTAGTATCATATAGCTTCTTCATGTCCCTGCTAGCTGCTGCTTCTTCTGCTTCCTCTGCAAGACCATCAATGAAGCTACGTTTGTCCGCTTTGATGCTGCTCTTGACCTCCTTGTTTGCCTTTGAGAATTCCGCCTGTGCCCTTGCTTTTGCTGCTCTTGTGATGCTGTTATTGACTGCTACCTTCTTCTCTTTCCTCTCCTGGATTTTGCGTAGTGATTCTGCTGAAATCCATTCCTTTTGCTTAGATCTTGTGATACCTAGCACCTCCTCACATGTTGTTATCAATGTTTCCTTTGCTCCTTTCCACTGATCTTCTATGTTCGTGTCCTCCTCCAGCAGTTCTTGTAGCACGTGGAACCTGTTGGTGAGGCTTAGTTTGTATTCCTCCTGTGTCTGGGTGTCCCTCATAAGGCTAACATTGTATCTTTTCCTATTTGTTGTAGTCTCCATCCAAAACCTCTTCAGCTTAAGCTTTAGTTTGGCAGTCAGTAGGTGGTGGTCCGATGCTCCTCTCTTTACCTTCACATCCTGTAGTGATCTCCTAAACCTCTTTGAAATACAAAACTGATCGATCTGGTTCTCTGTCACATGGTCAGGTGATACCCAGGTGGCCTTGTGGATCCTCCTATGTGGGAATATGCTCCCTCCTATCACCTGATTATTCATCGCACAAGTCTCCAGAAATCTCTCTCCATTGTCATTCATCTGTCCTAGTCCGTGTGTTCCCATCACTTCCTCATATCCTGTATTGTCTGCTCCTATCTTTGCATTGGAAGTCCCCTATCAAGATTGTCACATCCTTCTCTACATACACTTCAAGGATGTTCTGCAGTTTGTTGTGGAACTGGTCCTTGTCCTCCTCCTCACTATCATTAGTTGGCGAGTAGCACTGGATGACATTCATCTTAATCTTCCTTTTCTTGGTTTTGAAGGTGGCTGTGATGATCCTTGGTCCATGTGCTTCCCATCCTATCAGCGCTTTCTGTGCTGGTCCTGACAGCATGAGTCCTACTCCTTGTGTGTGAGGTGCGTTGTCCTCCTCATGTCCTGAATAAAGTAGCAACTCTCCTGTCATCAGCCTTTTCTGTCCAGATTGTATCCATCTTGTTTCGCTGATTCCCAGCAGAGCGAGTTGATAGTTCCTCATCTCTGCTGCAACTTGTGCTGTCTTTCCTGTCTCATACATGGTCCTTACGTTCCATGTTCTGACATTGATTGTCCTGGTCGACAGAAGGGGTCCCTGTGGTTTCCTTTCGGCTTTCCCCACCTGGCATCATAGATCTTCTTGTTGAAGTCTTGATATCTAATTGATCCTAGCAAAACTTCAGGTCGGCCGGAAATTCAAGATGGCCGCCACGGCTAAAAATAGATTTTCAAAACCCCCAAAAAAAACAAAACAAAAAACAAGATTGTAGCGACTATTTCTTGAAAACTCTAAGTGATATTGATATGGGACTTTTTCTAAAATGATCAGCATGACAGGATGTTGGTCCTTGTCGAAAATCGTTTTGATTCGATGTTAAACATGGCTTTCAGTGGCCATCTTTGTTTACGTAGAGTCATCTAGTAAAAACTTGTAGCGCCTACTGCTCTGTGACTACTCGACGGATTTTCATGAAACTTCACAGGAATGTAGCTCTTGATGTCACTAGTCCCAAAAAATGGTCGTAAGTCCTGAATTCTTTCGATTTCTCAATATGTTAAAACTTTGTCTTATTTTAACGGATTTGAATACTCATTATAATTCATTATACACAGTAAATGAATGAACCTTATTGACTCTTCAGACAATTGATGTATGTTTCAGTTGTATAGATTGTAGGCTTGGATTTGGTGAAACAGTAGCAATAGTAAGAATATTATGCTACACAGAGGAGCATCCTGGTGTGTCTTCTCAGCTTCTTGTAGATACTGGGATGCACACACTTTATGAGGTTCTTGTCTGAGTCAGACACAAACACGGGTACACGGTTAGGGTTGTTTGTGGCAAGCTTGGGATATTCCTTGCAGAATTTGCAAAACATCTTGTTGCCATCCTCATGATATACTAACCACAAGAAGGCAGTCTTCGAATTAAGCCCGAAGCCCGGGGCTAGTGATTTTTTTAAATTTATGTAGTTAGTCAGGCTAAAGTAAAATGCACGGATTTTCATTGAGTATATGAGAATTCGGGCTTGTGACAAAAAACCCAACTTAATTCAAAGACTGGAAGGCCAGTGCTGTTTAAAAGTACTGTCACGTTTGTTTACATCATATTTTTGGTTTTTATCCACTACACCAGATGATTTTGACTTTTTGGTTGGTTGTCTGTGAATCACATTCTACATTTTTCCTATTTTTATTTTTACTTTCACTTTCAATCTGAATATTTTCATTTTTGAGATGTAAACATTAGCACTGCTAAATATAAAATCAAACTGATTATATATATATCAGTCCATTTTGTTTTTATTTAATTTTTTTGAACGTTATTAGTACACTAACTATGCACAAACCGTTACCACACCCGCCTTTCATGTCTGGTACAATTACGCTCAAAAATACACTGAGAAACAACAAAAAATCACACCTACCATTTCATATCAAACATACTTCCATTATCAAACATCCTTAGTTTCTTTACTCATCATAAGATGCCGACAAATCAGCCTGATTGTTAATTAATCAACGTGTTAGTGTAATTGTTTGAATGTATAGCCATTTTCAGCTCACCAAGTGACAAACAGGTGATTTACCTGTAGTAGTTGTTTCACTGGCTAGCGGGTCTGGATTAAAATAGATAGGGTCAATTGATTGGATAATGTCGATAATGCCAACTGTCAATTAAAGTAATTTGGAGGCGGGACGTTTGGCATGCTTGATTGTTGATAAAATTGCCCCGGGTCATCGCTGATCACTGCTGTGGATGCTAATTGCATTACATAAGCGAGTGCAATTAAAGAATTACTTTGAGAAGTGTGCTGGGGTTGTTTTATGACAGGTGGCCCGACCTCTTAATTGGACAATATTATTATCATATAACCTTTTTGTGTTGGTGCACCATAAAACCCAGTTCAACTGAACTTAAAAAAAGTTCATAAAAAAGATGTATAATTCGTATCAGAATGAAGACTATTTGACTTTATTCGTTATGAGTATAAATATACACAACTTCATGTAATGTCCTTTAATTCACACACTTTCACATCATCATACAAGTTCATTAATGCACCTTTACTGTATTGCACTTAAATTTGGATATATTAACCCTTAGCCCACTATGAATGAATAATGAACTGTCCTTTCTTTACATTTAGACCATTCCATTTATGTTACAAAGGGATGTTTTGAGAAATGACTGATGAGCAGCTGGACATTGTAACCCTGATTAGCCAGCGAGTTGCTCGCAGGCTGATCTGGGTTTACAATGGACGCAAAGGCTATTGCAGTCGCCCTTAGCAGGCTAAGGGTTAATATAATTTATAAACCGGATATGATTTTATATAATGTACAATATTGCACACAAATGATAGGATTTTATATAATGTACTTCTAAATAATGTGTTTTATTTTGTGGGCATCTTTTTATGACACCGGCTATGAAAACTATGATTGATCAATGTTTATTGCACACTATAAAACCGATTATTTCACACACCCTGTATTTGGCATAAATCTAGGTGAAAAATGATTAAGCAACACAAAGAAATTATATATTTGTGAAAAATTGACAATCATTTTGACTTCAGAGTCATGTACTGGTATTTTATGATTTAAATGGATGTACATTATCGGTTTCTTGATATCGCTTGACTGATCAACTTTGGGGGTTGTTAGTTCATTGAAGATGGGAACTTTTTTCTTAAACACTGACTTTATGGTTATACAATATTTCAGAATGTGTGAATCTTTGTGAGTGTATATCCCAGATTGTTGTATACAGGGGCAGATACAGGATTTGAGATTAGGAAGGGTGCCACTTTGTTCAAAAGTTGACCCCAAAAACACAAAAAAAAAGCTTTTTCACATGAATTTTCATAAACTGTTCAGATTTAAGTGGGGACGGGGGTGGGTTGGGGACAGCATAATAAACCCACTTCCTGAATCTGAATCCACCTCTGGTATGAACCTGTATGATTTGTATATTTCAGATAGTTTCAGACTATTAACTTAATGTATACTTTATTTCAGATTGCAGCAGAGCAGGTGGTGATGTCCCACAGTCCCCTGAAAATGTTACAGCAGTACCACAACAAGCGTATTCTGGTGTCCGGGCAGGGCCCCATCACAGAGATCGCCAAGAATCTGGGCTTCACCAACATCATCACCATAGATACACTACGACAGTGTTTTCCACATCTAGACATGATCGATCATACTAGAAGAAAACCAGCAGTATGTGACTGACATATATATATATATATATACAAAATATTCAATTAAGAAGATTTTAAATGATGTACCATATTCCTCTCTAAAAGCACTGCAAACTTGTTTGAAAAACAGGACTATTAAGGTATGGGGCTGTCCACCCATGAACAGTTACGCTCGATAACTTTTAACATAAAACCCATAATCTCTTGACATTACATAGCTACATTGCCTTTGGTGAGAGGAGAAATTCTGTTTGTGTGTGGTGATGGGGGTGGGTGAGGGGTCAGTAGGTCAAAGGTCAAGGTCACCATGTCCTCTTGGAAATTTGAAGCGGAACGATAACTTCAGAAGCATTACACCCACCTTTAAGCTTTTGGGGTCAGCAGGTCAAAGGTCACGGTCTGTCACCATGACCTCGTATGGAAATATACATTCCACGCAATTACTTTGAAATAATAACACCCACCCTCATGTAACTTAATAGGTTCATTGTCCCTTGTGAGGGAAGGAACCTTTTTGATTCTGGGGTCATCAGTAGGTCAGAGTTCAAGGTCACCATGACCTATACATTCCACACAAAAACTTCGAAAGTATAACACCTACACTCATGAACCTTAATAGATACATTGTCCTTTTAAATATGAGAGGAGGAACCCTTTTTGCTTTGGGGTCAGCAGTTCATCAAAATCACAATGACCTGACTCAGAACTCAGTACAGAAACACTTTCCCACTGTTACTTGTAAACTATTAGACCTTCAAAACTAATACCCTTGATAAAACAATGTGTCCTATTCATTTTCCGGTTAGTAGGTGAAAGGTTAAGTTTACAGTGACACTACGAGGGTCATTCAATAAGTTCTGTCACTAACGCGTTTGAACGATTATATGCTCATTGTGAGTGTTGATGTTTGGTACCAAATGCAAGAGAGTTTCAATACCATTCTATTGATGGTAAAATGAATGCTGTATCTTTTGCGTGATGAAAGTTATGGAACATTTAATACACATCACTTATACATACTGAGGCATTTTCGTCCTGAGTTTTTTCAGGTATGTTAATTGTTACTTTTTTAAATGCCTGTTTCTCTTTAAGTACTTTTCGAAGACCTTTGAAATTTCTCATACATTACCAGTTATATCTGTGCATTACAAGATTCAGATTTTAAGCATGGTAGATGAAAAGGTATTGTCTTAGAAATTAACATTTTAAGCTAACGTGTAAAATTAATTTAATGATAAATGGACATTAAATGGAAGGGCAGTCTTCTGAAATAGCGATTTTAGATGATCAATATTTTCACTAAACATTGTACAAAATTCTACAATAATGTGTTGAATATTAAATTTAAACATTGAAAGACTAGGATTTGTAAAAAAATATGAAAACATATTAATACTATGGGAATAATTACGACATTTCAAAGATATTATAACATTTCCGTAAATAAAATGAAGAAATTCAGTGTTATTTCTGCTAAAATTATAGGGATATGCATTCACTCATATCTGGTTTGCAGCAAGACCTTTCCGAATTCTCGATAATCATTTTCATGGATTATGGGCGAATAAAAACAGATGGCGTACAAGAAAATTAAAAAGCATAAAAATATTCAATTAATTTTTACAACGTTTTGTAAAAAGGACATTTTCAGAGATGCCAGTATCCAAAAGGTGTGGTAGAGGGAGGTAATTCAGGGGTATAAATAACCGGTAATTTTTCATTTTTGTTATGGAATTTAAGAGAGCGAACACAGTAGTACTATAAATACACTACTTTATCTCAGTGTAATATCCAGTTCAAAAGATATAAGCCTAGTGACAGAACTTTTTGAAGCACCCTCGTATTACATGCTTGTATGATGAACCATCGTCAACCCAGTTATTTATATACTATTATACCTACAATCTTGAAACTTTTTATCAATAGTATCCATGGTGCCACAACAACCCGTATTGTTTTTATGGTAAGAAGGTCAAGGTCACTGACATGTTCAAGAGAAATGGTTTTCCCGGCTGTTATTAATGACCTACAATCTAAAACTTGAAACAAAAAATGCTTTTGATTAAACAGCAGCCCCTAACATTATTTTGTCAATATGTCAAAGGTCAAGGTCATATTGATTGGATGTTTGGCGGTGCCCTGGTTCATATACATAAACTTGCTGTTACTAAAAATGCAATTCCTTACTACAATGCGTTTGATGTAAACCTGTCTTGCTGTCAGAAGATACCATAAAAATAACCAAGGTCAAAGTTTCCTACAAGTTCTCAAAGTGAGCTATTGTGACCGCTTTTTTTCCGTCGTCTGTCCGTTAATTCTTTGACCAAATTTCACATGGATGATACCGAGGTCAAATCATTCCAATTTTTTGTTTATAAATGATCGCAAACTCCTAGACTACAAAAGTTGTACAGTTGAAGTTCCTAGGGCCAAAAGTGAATGTGCGCCGGGGTTGCAAAGTTTGTATATGGAGATTTTACATAGACTTATATAGGGCATAAGTAGTCTTGGATGATACTGATATCAGTACCTGTCAATGCGACATCCACCATTACCATATATGGATTTAGTTAAAAATACTGTATTTTTCCTCGTTAATGCGATAGGGCCTTCATTTTTCATTCGATCTTTACCAAACTTTTAATAGATTGTTAATATCAATGAAAGATCGAAAACCAGCTTTATCGGACCAAAAACACAGGAGTTATGTGCCCTTGAATTATTGGAAAATGCCATTTTCAGCCTTGTGAACACATCTACCGCCTTCATTTTGTATTCAATCTTTTCCAAACTTGGCCAGATTGTTGATATCAATGAAAGCTCGGACGAGTTATGAAAAAAACAACAATCAAACCAGTAACATCGGAGTTATGGCCCTTTTTCAATATTTGGTAATGTACACTGGAAACTCCAGGGGTCGTGGGTTCAGATCTCTCTGGAGGCATTTTTTTTGTTCATAAACAAAACTTGGTACATGGGTTTTTAGAGGGCTGGCTTGGCGCAATCGGATTTGTAACGTTGGTGTGTTCTTGGGCAAGACACTTTCCCTTAGCCCCGTCCATCGGATGGGGACGTAAACCGGGCGGTCCCGTGTATCGGTCTATCCTCCGAGCATGTTAAAGAACCATAGGAATCTGTTCGATAATAAGAGAAGGGCACGGTTCCCGGATTCCTATGTATCCTTCCCCTCTGTCTGGGGTGGCTTTAAATAACCTATACTGTCAGGGCACTCGTTTGGCCATTTTTCCCCTCCCCTAAATGTATTTATTTTCCCCCCTTTTCCTGTGAAAAATTCCCCTCTTATAAAAAAACAAACATTTTTTTTTTAGATTTTTTTTCACTCCAATACAAGAAAACAGCATACATTTTGCAATTTGGAATGGTAAATTCTTAAATAATAAAAAAACACACTAATTTGTGTTTCTTAGAAATTCCCCTTTGATATGAAAACAACGCAAAATTCCCCTTCCCATTCCCTAAAAGCTGACTAGTGCCCTGACTGTGTTGATGAGCCGTTAAACATTCAACTGGTTCATGGGTTAAATTTTTTTAATTTTAATATATATTTTTTTTTAATGTTTTCTTTTTTATATATTTCTTTTCTTTTTTCTTTTTATTATTTTTTTCTCATAAGAAACCTTGGTTCATTTTTCCTTAATTGGGAGCTTAGGGGCCCTTGTTGAATCAGTTTTACATATTATAGGGAAGAACTTCTTGTCTGAAACTACAAGAGACGAAGGTTTAATATATTTTACTTCAGCTTATGGATCCTCTATCAAGTTTGTTCAAATTTGGCCCTGCCTCAGGGGTCACAGTTTTACATATACTTATATAGGGAAAAACTTAAAAAATCTTCTTCTGTGAAACTATATGAGCCAAAGTTTAATATTTTGTATTTATCATCAGCTTATTGTTCTCTACCAAGTTTTTTAATTACTTTTTCCTCTTTGCGAAAATTCTCAGGTGAGCGACTCAGGGCCATTTGGACCTCTTGTTTGAAATTGCTAGACCTATAGGAAATCTCTGTGGATGTGATGAAATCCCAATAGTGCAGATGGTCTTACATCTATCATAAATATTGATGTTGAGTTAGAACGCATTTTAAATGTCTTGGCTTCAGAGCACGTTAAAGTGGACATGAGACAAAACACTAATGATTGACTTGTTTTTTTCAGCCATGTGCATTTGAAACGTATTTTCCAAGAATAGAGGGTATGTATTGTGGAACTTCTTACAAACAGTAAATTTTGCAAGCTGACATTAATTAGACAATAATGTTATGCCAAAATGAATCAGAACGAAATCAGACCCAACAATTAATGACTGCGTGTGAACTAATTTAAAAGTAGATTTGTTTTGTTTATACTTCGCCGGAACCACAGATACCGATTTAAAAGAAAATTAGACATAACATATTTATTTTTTTAAACCGGTATATGTGGCAGGAACCAACTCTCAGTTTCAGAACATGTTTTTTGTCTCGCCCACGATAGTGGGTAGTGAGACATGGCAGTCACTTTTCCGGGGGCGGCGGCCATATTTTAAATCAACTATATCTCAACAACTGCTGCTCGAACTTTTCTGAAACTTTCTCAGATGCTTTGTTGGGTCAAGAGCATCACGTAACCAAGGTCAATGTCATATTTTGCGTTATTTTCCCAAAACTTAACCTTGGTTAGTATTCAACTTAGGTAACTTAACCTCCGTTAACTTGATGTGATTGCCTCACTTTATGTCTTTGATACTTGGTCATATGCATTGTTGTCATTGGTGGACATCGCTGAATGACAAAAAAATACCAAGGTCAAGGTCATGTTTTGCATTATACCCTAAACATCAGTTTGGTTAGGTCAGTTAACTTTTTCTGATAACTTTAATTTCTTTGTTTGATAGTTAGTCATATGTATTGTTGGCATTGGTGGACATCGCTGGACAACAAAAAATAACAAGATCAAGGTTATATTTTGCGTTATTTTCCCCCAAAGTTAAACTTAGTTCGGTAAACCATCTCAGTTAACTTTCTGTGATTGTCTCACTTTATGTCTTTGATACTTGGTCATACATGTATGTATTGTTGGCCTTGGTGGACAAAAAATACTAAGCTCAAGGTCGTATTTTGCATTATTTTCCCAAAACTACACCCTGGTTAAATCACTTAACCTCAGTAACAACTTCTTATGATTACCTCACTTTTATTTGTTTGATACTTGGTCATATGAAGTCTTGTCTTTGGTGGACATCATTTAAGTACAAATTAAATAAAATATTTCATATGCCGTTTGCCGCGGTGAGCAAGACACCCTCAGACTGAGGTCTTCTTAATTTTATTTGTTGTTTTCGAACGAGGTTGGGGACGAAGGAGCAACATTTAGAATCAATACCGCGATGTAAACCTGACTGATAATGAACTGAAGATTATTTCTGGTCTAATTTGTTTACACACGATGAGCTTTCTTCAAAAAGACCGGCAGAAAAAAAAGAAAGAAAAGTGAGTCAGAAAAACTTGGAAACAAACAGAACCCGTAATTTTCAGACCCAATGACTGACAATAAAGTGTCAAAACAATCGATTTCTTTCATTTAATTATTTATGATATTATTGTATAGAGAATGTAACTCTCTGTGAAAATATACATATTTGCCTAAAAATAACACTCAAATTACGCTTTAAACAATTTGGGTCAGTAGAAATGTGTTGGGGCTAGTAAATTTTTGCAAGTCATATGCCCGACGGGCTAGTAGCTTAAAACGTTTTGCGTGAAGTATTCTGTGATGAATTATAGAAATTTCCCAGTTTGAGAAAATCTATGACATATCCCTTCCTCTACTGTGCTATCTCGCCTAGAGTAGACAAATGTTATGAACTAAACGATAGATGTCACAAATTGACGTCATGATATTACTCCGCGCTGTCGCCAAAGGAGTGACAGAAGAAGGAATACTTGTGTCAAAAGACGATTGGAAAGAAATTTATCACAGAATATATATTATATAGTTTAATTAACATTTTTATAGTGATACAGAAATAATTCACTCGTGAGAAATATTCTTGCGATATAGGAACTCGTGCGAAAACGCACTCGTTTCTATATCGCAAGAATCTTTCTCACTCGGGAATTATTTCCCGTATCACTTCAACAATGTTAATTAAACTCTATTTTAATATAATTATATATATAACAGTGAGTATATCTTCAGTAGCTCTTGCATATTTCTACCTTTACAGGCGTGATATTATTTGGAGAACCAGTTCGATGGGAGACCAATCTCCAGTTGATAATCGATGTTCTTCTCACAGACGGAAAACCGGATATGGCACCCAAAGAGATTCCATATCCCCACCTCCCTGTGTTATCTTGTAACATGGATCTTCTATGGATGGCAGAAGCTTGCATGCCCAGGTGAGTCATTATCATTGAAAGCTTGACTTATAAATTATACATGTAATAACAGTGCTTACGAAATAAGATTGCCCCAAGCTATCTAATTGCTATATAATTAATTCAGGGCCTGTTAATATTAATTCAGGGCTTGTCTGTCAAAAATATTTTCCGTGAGCCCGGAATAAGAATAAAGTCTCCCAGCCTTTTCCTTCCTCTATGCATAATTAAAACGGATCAAAAACCTGTGTGGATAAAACAAATATTGAATAGCCCCATTCCCCTCGTTAAGGGGTCAGACTTTAATAGATAGTTTGAGATTTTGGAGATTGCCTGTGACAGTAACCTTGATTAAATCCTTCAAGCAACAATTGAGGGGTATAAAAAAGTGTTGGAATTGGACAAAACGAGTGAGAATGAAAGAATTTTCCAAGTAATTATGTCGTCAAGCGAGTATATCGGTGCATTTAATGAACATGTCGCTAATATGTACTGTAATTATAATGTATGTTAATAGAAATTAAAGCACCATATTAAACATATACTTCTATGTTCATTTAAATTGTTTGACCATACCATTTTCTCTTTCCAGATTCGGTCATGGTTGCTTTCTTCATAGTTTAGAAAGTTTGTATCAGGTATGATTTTTAAAGAAATTTTAAAAGTAGATGTTAAACTTTCTGTTGGAACAAACTTTGTGTGTATAAAGTTTATTAGTTGAAATTATTTTCGCAAAATAATGTTTTCGGGATGTATTCAAATGAGAATCATTTGTTCATCCATTATCTGGAGCATAACTGCATTGGCACTCAAGGTATATTCATGAAAGTTGCTGCACATATATATAAACAGTGTGATATATCATTTTAAAACCAGTTTTTATGCCCCCGAAGATATAGTAATCGCACCATCCGTATGTCCGTCCTTCCGAAACAACGTATTTCCATGAAACTTCGCACAAATTTTCACCACAATGAGAACTTCTGAAGGTGTGTAGTGTACATGAAACAGGTCAGTATGTCAAAAGTAAAGGTCACACTTAGAGGTCAAAGGACAAATGAGTAAACCTTTTCGTGGGCATTTTTCACTTTCTGTGACATTTCTTATTTGTTTTTAACTTGTAAAAGGTTTATATAAAGAAATTCAAAACTCAGCGAGTGATGTACAAACAGTTTGTCAGATTTTTATAACTAAGAAGGGAACTGGATGTTTTGTGATAACTGAATGAGTACTTTATTTAACACTGAAATGGATATCAATGAAATTGTTTGGGAAAGGGATGTTCATTCCATAACTTCACGTTTTGGTCATTGGAACATAAATTAGTCAAATTTAATTATTTAAATTAATAATTTTATCATTTAAATCGTTTATATTTTTTACCCTTTTATATATGTGTATGTGTAAATACTGGCAAAATAAATTAGATTCAAACCAGATTTCAATTATATCTCCACCACAGAAAATTTCTGGCCGAGAGCTGAAGTACACGGCATTGATAGGCAAGCCAAGTGAGCTTACTTATCACCATGCAGACTTCCTGTTAGACGAACAAGCCAGATCTATGGGATTTAAAGGAATTAAAACGATCTACTGTATCGGGTAAGTTAAGCTAAAAATCAAATTCCGCCTTCAGAACCATAAATTTGCATTTGAGGCTAATCCATGGGACACCGGGAAGACAATTCTGAAGTTGAACACCCACCTATAGCTACAAAATTCAGTTTAAAGATCCAAATTTCATAAAATAGTGTTCACACAGAGATGTTCATTAAATTGCCTTCCTGGGATCCCGGATGTATTAATGGAATAGCCTTAAAGGGAAACATGACAGTCTTTATATTATCACCTATTAACTGTTATTTGCAAGGTTTAGTTATCGCATGATAGTTTAGTCAACTAATTACTTTAAACCCTACAAGTTTGCCATGTGTCCCTACAAGGTGGCCATGTTTTCCTATAAGATTGCAGTGAAGATGGGGAATTCCAACCCGAGGTATAAGTGTTTTTATCGAAACCTCCGATTAACCTCCGATAAAAACACTTATACCGAGGGTTGGAATTCCGTATCTGAACCGACTACCCATGATAGATTCTTTTTCTTGCATATCAGAGACATTTTGTGCGTTGACACCGCCAACTACGAACGTTTTGCATGTTTTCCTGCATACCGGATGTCGGCGCGCGTGAATTTTATCTCGACCCTAGGGTGAGATGGAAATATCTAGCCCCGGTAAAACGACGGATATCCTTGGAAAAAAAAGCTGTTGTCATCACTTGATTGTCGTCTGCATAATCTGCTGGTTAAAGTGTGAGCTTGTATCTCGGAAACTACTTGATAAAATGGATTGAAACTTTACACATATATTTGGCATCATTGGACAAAATCATAGAGCCATTCTGTAACTTATGCTTTTATTTAAAAAGTAATGAAAAAAGTTGTGTTTTTAATATGTTGCCCCGTGTGGTTCCCGGGCAAAGAGTAGAGCCACTACAGATCCCGTTAAGAGGAGTAGGCAGAGGGGTAGAACACCCACCCACCACCCCTCAAATTCATGTCCATTTTATCATTTGTTGTTCATGCTCATTAAAGGTCTTCATCATGACCCCTGCATTGTTTCAGGTGCCATACAGCTCAAATCACTAGAGCAGTGACAGAAAAACAATAAACGTGGCATAAATGGAATGTCTACAATAGAATTTGCAGCAACTCTGCAGTTCTGCAGGTAAGAAGGTTCTAGGCCCACATTCTCCATATTTTATCTATATAAATGGAGGATGAGCTTAGCATGTTCATTCCTGTTAGGCGCCATATAACCTGTCATGTGTTGGTGCGCCTTAAAATCCAATTCAGTTCAATTCTAATGTCTGTTATGTTTTTCAGTGACAATCCAGAATCGGATATCTATGGAGCAAACCTGTATGACAGATACCTACAAAGGCGGGCAGTTCACAAAAATCTTTTCAAGCAGAGCCATCGACAGAATGTAGGCTCACAGGTGGTAAACATTGACGATATTGACGATTCCGACACAGACTCCGAATTGAATCCATTGATGGACAAAAATGTAACGTCGGTGTTCGCTCAGAGTTGTGACTCTATACTAGTGTGTACGGGTGTTTACTGCTCGTCCAGAGACTACGTAACTTACGGGCGGAAACAAGTCTCAAATCACAATCACAGGGACTTTGTGCTCGACCCTCAACTCACTCAACCGAAATACGTGACCCAAAATGTCTACGAGGCTGTGAAAGTAGTCTTTCAGAAGGAGCAGGTCGTTTTCCCTACCAGTTGATAATGGCAGTGTATTAGAAATGTTGGATTCTTTATTCTACGTGTGTGGTGTACGTGTCCTTGTGATATTACAAAATGAAATAATGTCTCAAATTGATCTATGGTTATGGCATAAGGGCTATTCCATTAAAACATAAACGGGACCCCAGAAAGGCAATTTAATAAACATGTATGGGTGCACCATATTATCTGAAATTTGGTTGTTTAAACTCAGTTTTGCATCTCTTGGTGGGAATTTCAAAAGAACCTTCCTGGGGACATGTTTTATTGGAATAACCCCAAGAAGAAATTATTCACAAAGGACAATAGTCATTTCAGTGGCCTCATGGTCTTAGAAATGTTAAATTTACAATGGCATTCAAAACTCTAATATTTGGCAACAAAAATATACAACGGGAGCCATGCAAAATATAAAACCTAAAAGTACCTGAACTGCCAACTTCCACAACAACGCCGCTGTAGCAGATTTAACGAAAATGATGCATATTCCACAGTTTAATACAGGTACATAAGTTGATAAATTTGAAGATGCTTCAAATGAATTGTAACTTGGTAGTTTATGAAGTCAATTCAAACGTCAATGAAATGATTATAAAATTGCCTTATGTGTCTCAAGAGACACATTTTCATTTAATAACGTGGAAGTATTTGAAGATTTTTGTTTCTTCAGTTACGTACATCTAAATAAAATAGAGATTGACAGTAACTATATTAAATGATTTCGTCAACTTATGCTTAAAATTTGCAATAAATCGTGGCTGTCACAGGGAGAAGTTCACAGGTGCTGAGTTGTTCTCCTGTTTTTATGATTTATATATAAACGAAAATGATAATTCATTGACATTTAGTGTAAGTTGTATAAAACTGTTTTATTCGTAGTTATTTCTTTCAAAAATTAAAAAATGGTAACTAATTGCGCAGTGATCGTTAAGCATTAGTGTAAGTGTGTTTATGCTTTAACTGACAGGCATGATAAGTGGTTGAATCTCGTAAGTCGAACATTTATACTCGAAATTGCATTTTATATGGAACTTAGTTTTTCATTTAGTTCAAAACAGTCAATGCTACTGTTTCTGCACTTGAAATGCTAGGTTTATTTCATGTTGTACTCATTTGAAAAAAGTATTTTTTATGTGTAATAACATGCATTGTTTTTCATTTAAAACCCATAGGAGCTATTACTTGAAAAAAATGGCATATTTTCCATTGAAGAGTTGTTAGAAGTCATTTAACTTTGTAAGATGTTTGACAAGTCGCTTACTTGCCAGTTCTATTCTTTACGGAACCTTAGAAAAAGTTTAGTGCTGAATTATCACAGCTTGTAGTTGTATTTTCAAATTTGCATTTTTATTGGCATTGTTTAAGATTGAGTTTTTGTTAATGTCTAACTCCTAATACCGTTTTTAAATTTGTTTGTTGTTATTCATTAATGGCATTGTTAGTTATACGTTGTGAGAAGCATATGTGTCCAGTGTCTGAAATTTCATAGATCCAGATAAGTTTAACCTGCAATGAGTATTTATTCATTCTTTCAAAATGAAGGAGTAACTAGGAACACGTTCAGAGTATAATCATTTTTAGCTCTACTGATCAGAGATCAGCAGAGCTTATGCCGTGGTGCGGCGTCCGTCGTCCGTCTGTCCGTAAACTTTTATTTGTAGCGACAACTCCTCTGAAACTACTGGATCGATATTCATGAAACTTTACAGAAATGTTGCCCATAAAGTCTAGTTGATCCTAGCAAAAATTCATGTTGATGTGAAATCCAAGATGGCCGCCAAAGCTAAAAATAGAGTTTTAAAATACAAGTTTGTAGCGACTACTTCTTGAAAACTATAAGTGATATTGATATGGGACTTTTTCTAAAATGATCAGCATGACATGATGTTGATCCTTGTCAAAAATCGTTTTGATTCAACGTTAAACATGGCTGCCAGCGGCCATCTTTGTTTACATAGAGTTATATAGTATAAACTTGTAGCGACTACTCCTCTGAAACTACTTGACGGATTGTCATGAAACTTTACAGGAATGTTGCTCTTGATGTCTAATTGATCCTAGCAAAATTTCAGATCTGCCACAAATTTAAGATGGCCGTCACAGCTAAAAATAGATTTTTAGCTCTACTGATCAGAGATCAGCAGAGCTTATGCCGTGGTGCGGCGTCCGTCGTCCGTCCGTCTGTCCGTCTGTCCGTAAACTTTTATTTGTAGCGACTTCACAGCTGAAACTACTGGATGGATATTCATGAAACTTTACAGAAATGTTGCCCATAAAGTCTAGTTGATCCTAGCAAAAATTCATGTTGATGTGAAATCCAAGATGGCCGCCAAAGCTAAAAATAGAGTTTTAAAATACAAGTTTGTAGCGACTTCTTCTTGAAAACTATAAGTGATATTGATATGGGCCTTTTTCTAAAATGATCAGCATGACATGATGTTGATCCTAGTCAAAAATCGTTTTGATTCAACGTTAAACATGGCTGCCAGTGGCCATCTTTGTTTACATAGAGTTATATAGTAAAAACTTGTAGCGACTACTTCTCTAAAACTGCTTGGCGGATTGTCATGAAACTTTACAGGAATGTTGCTCTTGATGTCTAATTGATACTAGAAAAAGTTCAGGTCGGCCGGAAATTCAAGATGGCCGTCACAGCTAAAAATAGATTTTTAAAAAATAAGTTTGTAGCGACTACTTCTTGAAAACTATAAGTGATATTGATATGGGACTTTTTCTAAAATGATCAGCATTACATGATGTTGATCCTAGTCAAAAGTCGTTTTGATTCAACGTTAAACATGGCTGCCAGCGGCCATCTTTGTTTACATAGTGTTATATAGTAAAAACTTGTAGCGACTACTTCTCTGAAACTACTTGGCGGATTGTCATGAAACGTTACAGGAATGTTGCTCTTGATGTCTAATTGATCCTATCAAAATTTCAGGTCGGCCGGAAATTCAAGATGGCCGTTACAGCTAAAAATAGATTTTTAAAAAATAAGTTTGTAGCGACTACTTCTTGAAAACTATAAGTGATATTGATATGGGACTTTTTCTAAAATGATCAGCATGACATGATGTAGATACTTGTGGAAAATTATTTTGATTCGACGTTAAACATGGCTGCCAGTGGCCATCTTTGGTTACATAGAGTTATATAGTAAAATCTTGTAGCGACTACTCCTCTGAAACTACTTGACGGATTTTCATGAAACTTCACAGGAATGTTGCTCTTGATGTCTAGTTGATCCTAGAAAAATTTCAGGTCGGCCGGAAATTCAAGATGGCCGCCACAGCTAAAATTAGATTTAAAATAAATAAGTTTGTAGCGACTACTTCTTCAAAACAATAAGAGATATTGATATGGGACTTTTTCTAAAATGATCAGTATGACATGATGTTGGTCCTTGTCGAAAATCGTTTTGATTTGACCTTAAACATGGCTGCTTTGTTTACATAGAGTTATATAATGAAAACTTGTAGCGACTACTTCTTTGAAACTACCTGACGGATTTTCATGAAACTTCACAGGAATGTTGCTCTTAATGTGTTATTGATCTTAGCAAAATTTCAGGTCGGCCGGAAATTCAAGATGGCCGCCACGGTTAAAAATAGATTTTCAAAAAACAAGTCTGTAGCGACTACTTCCTGAAATCAAAATCAATCAGTAGAGCTTCAAGGTCATTGACCTCTTGTTAAAAAATAAGTTTGTAGCGACTACTTCTTGAAAACTATAAGTGATATTGATATGGGACTTTTTCTAAAATGATCAGCATGACATGATGTTGATCCTTGTGGAAAATTATTTTGATTCGACGTTAAACATGGCTGCCAGTGGCCATCTTTGGTTACATAGAGTTATATAGTAAAAACTTGTAGCGACTACTCCTCTGAAACTACTTGACGGATGTTCATGAAACTTCGCAGGAATGTTGCTCTTGGTGTCTAGTTGATCCTAGAAAAATCTCAGGTCGGCCGAAAATTCAAGATGGCCGCCACAGCTAAAAATAGATTTAAAATAGATAAGTTTGTAGCGACTACTTCTTCAAAACTATAAGAGATATTGATATGGGACTTTTTCTAAAATGATCAGTATGACATGATGTTGATCCTTGTCGAAAATCGTTTTGATTTGACGTTAAACATGGCTACCAGCGGCCATCTTTGTTTACATAGAGTTATATAATGAAAACTTATAGCGACTACTCCTCTGAAACTACTTGACGGATTTTCATGAAACTTCACAGGAATGTTGCTCTTAATGTCTAATTGATCCTAGCAAAATTTTAGGTCGGCCGGAAATTCAAGATGGCCGCCACGGTTAAAAATAGATTTTCAAAAAACAAGTCTAGCGACTACTTCCTGAAATCAAAATCAATCAGTAGAGCTTCAAGGTCATTGACCTCTTGTTAAATAGTGCATTCCTTCATAAATGAAGTAAAGAACACTGCGGGTTCTAATCCCACTGGGAGCTCGACGTTAAGTGAGGAAGTGTTGATTCTTACGGATGGCGGGAGGTGTACAGTACTGGTTCTACCCAGGATAAAGTGGATGGTCTGCCTCCACTACAAAAAAATCGACCGTCGTGTATAACCTTACATGTGTTGAAAATGACGTAAACCACCATACAAACAAAATATAAAAAAATAAAGAATTAAAGTACGAGTACTATACTCATCTTGTCTGGAGATACTTTTAAGCTCAGAATCTTAGATACACACATAAGTCATCTCCACCTTAATACTATTTATGGTTCACTCAGTTTGAGTTTCATGTTGTTTTAAATGTCTGTTACGTGTGTATTGAATGTTATTTATTTTTAGTCCTATCTTCTGAGATAACAGTACATGAATTCATGCAATCTGATTCTACTCGTGGGATCTTACCTCAGAGCAGAGTTCAAATCACCTATTATGATCAACTTTTGCCTATCATACATTGGTACATACATCTTTACTTGAAACCACATTCACCTAGTTCGTTCTGGGTTGAAGCTCTCCCAACAGTCAAGATGGCCACTGTTTCTAAAATTAGCTTAAACCTTTAAAAATTGAAACATTTTGTCTGGTATCACTGTTATATACATGTAATATTATTATAGGAAAAACTTAAAGAATCAAGTTTGTACATATATATGGTGATGAATGATTCCACTTCGGAGTCGCATATTATCAAATTCCAAAAAAATACCAGAGGGAATGTAAAAGCCACTTATTTTGAAACTGCATATCAATAGAAGTTTAAGTAATACTTTGTATGAAGCACCATACCAACATCGAAAACAAGGCTTATCTGAGTCTCTCATTAATTTTAATTACATGTAGCACTATGGGGTCGTATGACATGCTTGTAAATCATTGTATACAAGACCTTTTAGCGAATGGTCTCCCCTAATATGGCAATACCTCTTCACTCAAATGGTCTCCCCTAATATGGCAATACCTCTTCACTCCCAGAATTCAAAGTTTTCCAGAAACTTTCAGAGAAACTAAGTTTAGAGCATTGCAAAAATAAATAAAAAATCACGTGTAATTAATTGGAGCTTATTCTGTTATTAGTTTTATTTTGAAATAATTTAGCAAGAACCCGAGTGTTTGTGTTTCCATGGAAACAGAATAAGAGAAAAAAACAATCCTGATACCAAAGTAATGATTTCTTTAAAGGGACACACGGCAATTTTGAGTTGTTTATTAGCTTCTCGATTTGTTTATCCAATATCATTTTGACTTTAAACTTGCTTGCATATAATTAAATTGAATTGAAATGGGTTTTAAGGCGCACCAACACATGAAAGGTTATATGGCGCCTAACAGGCATGAACATGCGAGGCTCATCCTCCATGTACATCGAGATAAAATATGGAAAATGGGCCTAGAACCTTCTCACCCTGAACTGCAAAGTTGCTGCAAATCCTATCATAGAAACTCCCATTTACGCTGGAGTCACGTTTATTGTTTTTCTGCCACTGCTTTTTTGATGTGAGCGAGATGGCACCTGAAATAATGCAGGGATCATGATGAAGACCTTTAATGAACATGAACAAAAAATGATAAAATGAACATGAATTTTGGGGGGATTCCTATCCCTCTGCCTACCCCTCCAAAGGGATCTGCAGTGGCCCTATTCTTTGCCCCTATTCTTTGCTACCATAGGTTTAAACATGTTATGGGTGCAATATAATCAACAGTTAATAATATAATATAAAACAATTTGCCTGATACTATTCTTATAATTAAATATTAATGATTGAACAAATGCAAGTTATGTTGAAAAAACAAATCACGACTGTCGTGTGTCTCTTTAATATTGAAACCAACAGTTGAGTAAAAAAAAAAACTTATGGATTTAATTATGCGTTACTGTAGCTGCAAAAGATGTACTGAAAATGCATTTGATGCATATGCAATGTTAGGAAAAATGACAGTTATTAAGTGCTAAGTGAGGCAATGTGACAGTTACCACGTGCAATTTGAGGCAGAGTGACCTGTATCACAGGGAATGTGAGGTGAAGTGAGAGTAATCATGTGCATTGTGAGGTGAAGTGACAGTAGAAAAGTGATACTAGTCCCATGCAATGGCATTAGTCATGTGGACGACACAGTGACAGTCTATACTAATTATACTAATTATAGGGTGTGGTATTTTATTTTTTGCATGTTCTGTTTTTCAGCACTTGCATTGTGGAGATAACAATCTGCAGTTGTAACATTTATAGATTCACATATTGTATAAATGCATATATTTGCATTCTGCAGAGGTAAAAGAAAAATGCATGGTAGTAGCATAAGTAATTAACATTTAACACTCCAGTTATGCAATCAGAATAATGTATTTACTTTGTGTTGTATATGCAATAACATGCATTTGAGCTATGTGTTGGTTGATGCTTCATTCAGGCTGCCATTTGGATGATGAACAACTCTTTTGTGATGTTATTCTTATTTAGGGGTATGCTGTGCTGTTGTAAAATTGGTATTGTTAAAAAGCAAAATCTTGCATTTGGTATTGTAAAAAAGGCAAATTCTGCAAGAGAATTGCACATCTGCCATTAGGTGGGTTCCACCTCCTACTTGGAATGACAGTTGGTTAATGACTTGAGTAATCAGCAACTGGGGCCCTGTCATGTAAGATAAATTGCACATTTGGAACAAAGAAATAACCAACTGTAGTTCCCTAAAGGCCAATGGGAGCTGGAAAAAAAGTAGCAAGGCTTTGAGATGAATGCAGATCGAGAACGTGATATTAATTTACAATACTCATCTTCATCTCCATTATTGTCATGTTTGCTCATCCCCATTCCTACCTGATATGGCCTCATCCCCATTCCTACCTGATATGGCCTCATCCCCATTCCTACCTGATATGGCCTCATCCCCATTCCTACCTGATATGGCCTCATCCCCATTCCTACCTGATATGGCCTCATCCCCATTCCTACCTGATATGGCCTCATCCCCATTCCTACCTGATATGGCCTCATCCCCATTCCTACCTGATATGGCCTCATCCCCATTCCTACCTGATATGGCCTCATCCCCATTCCTACCTGATATGGCCTCATCCCCATTCCTACCTGATATGGCCTCATCCCCATTCCTACCTGATATGGCCTCATCCCCATTCCTACCTGATATGGCCTCATCCCCATTCCTACCTGATATGGCCTCATCCCCATTCCTACCTGATATGGCCTCATCCCCATTCCTACCTGATATGGCCTCATCCCCATTCCTACCTGATATGGCCTAAACTGTTATTAAATGGTAATACATTACAGTAATATAAAATATATGGAGGATATTTGTTTGTTTTGAGTGAATATAGGATTTATTTTCATCGAGAAGCGAGAAAATATTTGAGTTTTCTCACCTCGATGAAAACAAATCCTATATTCAGGACAAACCAACAAATATTCTATTTATTATATACTCACAACCTGGAAATTTATGCAGAAAAGATATAATGCGCCAAAACAATGACGGCAATAGCGTAAACAACGTCCACAGTTGCATGACTTCATTTCGAGTGAAAATATGTGAAATATAAACAATGAAAATATAAGGTTTTATTTTAATCATAAAATCCACTATTTCACTGGAAAGTATATAATAAAAAAGGGTATAAAAAAGGAGTATCCTTTAAAAGACTAGGTATGGTTAGAGGAAAAATTGGCCCCCAGTATTAATTATTTATTTTAGCATTTTGAATATTTTGGAGGCCAAAATACCCTTTGTAGTCTCTTGCAGTCCTCTCGTCAGTTCGACTGTTAGTTACTGAGGTTGTCTACATTAATGCTACTGTTGTAAATTTATTAAAAATGAGCTTCATGAATGTGTTTGTTTATATCTGTCCTATGCCTACAGGTCGAGTTGAAAACGTGTATACCGGTAAAACAAGTGTTTTAGCCCGAGATTTTGGGCGCAATCTTAGCATTACTTTCCTTTCATAACTGAACATTTGTGTAAGTATTTTGTCCGAGATTTTGGGCCAAACTTAACTTTACTTACCTAATCAAAATCAAAATTTGTATAAAACAAAAGGATTTTGGGCTATTTAGCCCAAGGTTGTGGGCTAATCTTAGCGTTACTTTGCTTTCAAAATAGTTATGGTGATCGTCTTTTAATTTTATTATATTTTGTTTATAACCATTTTCCCAAAAGTTTGATGGAAGGCCTGATAACTTCAGAGATTTTCTTTTAGACGATTACCCAAGGTATTGTTGTTGAATTATGTTAAAACACAAAATGAGCATTCTTCTCAGTATAATACCATCTTCCAGCAGAGAGTTTTTCATAATTGCTAAATATTAATAACTTTACTCAGCACACAAAAATATTTGTGACGTTGAGTCATTACGTCAATAAAGTATTGATGACTTCATCGCGGATAACATTCAATAAAGCAAAACATTTTAGTTAAAATCATACATAAACTGATGTAAAATGTAATAAAAAGATTATTTGACTGGTGTGTTCGATTACAGGGAAATCCTTCACTCGATGCCAAGCATTTTTATTGTTTTTCCATTCACTCGCAACTGCTCGTTCATGTAAAGAACCACACACCTACCATCTCAGGATTTCCCTATAATTGATCCTAGCTGTTAAATAATCTCTATATAACCATTCCCCTTATCCCTCGAGTACTACTGATATTTATTAACCCTTAACCTGCTAAGCAGGACTATATTAGCCTTTGCGTCCATTGTAAACCCAGATCAGCCTGCGAGTAATTCGCAGGCTGAGCAGGGTTTACAAGTCCGGCTACTGATCTACTGATAAGTCATTTTCCCCAAAACACCCCTTTGTCACATAAATGGAATGGTCTTAGTTCAAAGAAAGAACAGTCCATTATATATGTGTATGTGTAGTGGGTTAAGGGTTAAACCTATCACTTGATCCCATTGTGATCGACTGTGTCACAATTGTTTATAACCCTAACTTACTGTTTTTCTAGATCAATCACATCATAGCATTATGAACATAATCAACAGAATCTGTTGCATTGTTTTTGTAAATGTTTTAATTTTACCATATACATTTCACAGGATTTTGTTAAGTATCCTTCTGTTAGTGTTATATATATTTTATTTTTATTGGCAATTACTTATTCTCATACAAGCTGTTATAGTGAAAGAAAGAGTAAAAATGTTTATAAACATCTGTGTTTATTTTTTCCATTTTTGTTACCCATTATTAAACTGCCTATACGCCTTTCCGTATACATTTCACGAGATTTTGTTAAGTATCCTTCTGTTTGTGTCATATATATTTTATTTTTATGCACAATTATTCACATACCAGCTGTTAAGTGAAAGAAAGAGTAAAACTGTTTATAAACATTGTGTGTTTTCTCCATTTTTGTTACCCATTATTAAACAAGAGCTCTGCCTTTACGCCTATCGTTGGCAAGGTTAAGTTTGGATAAAACTTTTTCAAAGGGAAATCATTTTTAAAAAAACAGAGAGTTATAGGCTGTTAAGATGTATTCATTGGATCATGTTGAAGGTGTGTGCAATGTTTTATTGCAATGTTTGTACACCTAATACTTTGCAAGTTATTAGCCACAATCACTTGTAAAAGGAAAGGTTTAGGTTAAACCTTTTTCAAAGAAGAAGAATTAAAAAAGAACCAGAGTTATTGACCTTTATAAGATGTATTCACTGGATCATGCTGAAGATGTTTACATATTTTCATTGTTGTAGACCTTATACTTTGAAAGTTATTAGCCACAATCAGTTGTCAGGTGAAAGTTAACAGACAAAGCCTCGACATATGTTCCTACGGGTATATAAACAAGAGGTCAATGACCTTGAAGCTCTATTGATAGCTAGATCAGCATTCCTGTAAAATTTCATGAAAATCTGTCCAGTAGTTCCAGAGGAGTAACGGGCTTCAAGTTTTTACTATATAACTATGTAAACGAAGATGGCCGCAGGTGGCCATGTTTAATGCCGCATCAAAATAATGTTCAACAAGAACCAATATCATGTCATGCAGATCATTTTCGAAAACAGTCCCATATCAATACCACTTGATATAGTGGTATTGAGGGGAAGTCAAGTGGAATGAGAGAAGGAAAAACATAGACAAAGACAGGTTATGTGCACAAATTGTCCAAAGTTAATTAACGGCGAAGGTGTCAGGCACTCGATTCTCACCAGTGCAACCCCAGCAGGACTCCATGTCGGACAATGCGATGGTCATTTTTTGCCAGTCTAACCCTTTTTCCCAGCAGAGCTTTTGTTGTTACTATGCAACGATAACTTGTCACCAATGCAACCTTTGGGCAGATGTCGGACAATGTGATTGTCCCTTTTCACCAAGGCAACCTTTGCTCATTTCCAAAATTGGACCTTTGTTAGAGGATGCGATGGGCATTTCTCACCAAGGCAACCTTTGTTCAATTTGTAAACTGGGCATTTGTTAGAGGATGCGATGGGCACGTCTCACCAAGGCAACCTTTATTCAAATCCCTAACTGGGCTTGATGTCCGACAATATGATGGTCACTTCTCACCAGTGCAGATTTTGTTCTTTAACCAAACTGGCCATTTGTTAGACAATGGGATGGTCACTTCTCACTAAGGTAATCTTTATTCAATTCCCAAACTGGGCATATGTTTGACTGTGGTCACTTCTTACAAAGGCACCCATTATTCATTTCCCAAACTGGACATATGTTTGACGATGTGGTCACTTCTCACCAAGGCACCTGTTATTCAATTCCCAAACTGGACATATGTTAGACGATGTGGTCACTTCTCACCAAGGCACCCGTTATTCAATTTCCAAACTGGGCAGTTGTTAGGCGATGCAATGGTCACTTCTCACCAAGGCAACCATTATTCAATTCCCAAACTTGGCATTTGTTAAGAGGATACGATGGTCACTGACTTCTCACTAACTGAGTATTGATGTAGGACAATGCGACAGTCACTTCTCACCAATGCAACCTGTGTTCAATTTCCTGACTGAGCTCTGATGTCTGACCTCTATGCGATGGTCACTTCTCAGAAATGCAACCTTTGTTTATTCTTGCATCCTGGATAAAGTAATCTGCATTCTAGATGGGTGATGCAAAGCCCGATCTTAAATATGAGAAGATAAAATTCAATATCGTCAACAGTTGCAGGATGTCATTTGTGTTGATAAACATGCAAAACGTCAGTAGTTGGCGACAATTCACAAAACATCAATGATATGCAAGAAAACGAATCAATCGTGGGTATCTAATTCGGATAGGGAAATTCCAACCCTCAGCATAAATTTTTTAATCGGAACCTCAAATTATACCTCGTGTTGAAATTCACGATATTCGGATACCCATGGAGGATTACCCCATGGCATAAAGATTTCTGATCCTGAGGAGCTAAAAATAAAACGTATACTTTTTTTACATGTTTATTTCAAATATAAATGTTATTAGTTATAACAAATATACATAAATTGATACTGCACAATTGTAAATTTATGTAATATAATGATGCGTCTTTTAAAGTATTTAAAGGGAATGAAGTCATATATTCAAATGAGAGTTCTGAAAAAAAAGGATGAAAGCATTTTCAAAATTTGATGATAAACAAAGAAGATATGTAATAGATCGAGTCTGGTCTCAGCGATTTGGCTTATTTAAACACCAACGAGCTGAGACAAGACTCTATCTTTTTTGTAGCATGGTGTACCTAGTAACACTGTGACGTCATAGTGACCGTACTCTAAATTCCAATATCTGGTAGTTGTAGTACAGTATAACCACGCCCCTTTAGTTACCCTAAATTAAATGATTTAATGCTCTGCATTCATCAAAGAAAATGTCACTGACCATGCTACAAGATCATTTAAAGGTTCTTTCGAAACGAATATGGAAGCGGCCATTTAAATAACTGACATCAGTTATGAACTATATATTGAATATTGATAAATATGATATTTTTTTGATTTAACGGAAAAAAGTCACGCATTTATCATTATACCATATATGGTAATTAAGAACTATGAAATCATAGTTTTTCAAAATGAAATCTTCCATACCTGTTTTAGTGCAACCTTTAAATGGTCATATACGATTTTGCTAATTCTTTCACCTTTTTCCAAATGCTTCAGAACCCTCAATAAAAAAGGTTGTTTGAATATATTCCTACATTCCCTTTAAATGTTTATGAAATATGAAGATGGTATGATATAGAGGTTCTTCCTTGAGTGCCTGTTAAATATTGAACTAATTAAACGAGTTGGATACAAATATATAATGTGAGCTTTGCTGAGCATCATATGAATTTTATCTGAGTTGAATAAATTCATTAAATTGGCCTGAATGTGAGATTTTTTTATCACGTAACTCTAAAAAGGTTTTATTAGTGTAGCTGCCTATATATAACGTTGTCGTACGATGGCGTTGTATGCTTGTACGATGACGTTGTATGTTGACTGGGTTTCCTCCGTATGACAACGAACAACACAACTACTGCGTCGGTTTCTGTAATCCGGTATATTAACGGTTACGCATATAGAGGAGACAATTCAGGTGTACTCCAACCGAAAAGAAGGAATGATGATTCGGCCTTCATTCGCATATTTATTTCACTAGTGTAATATGACAAATATATCATGGCTTTATTACACTCTCACACCGTTAGTTATATGGTAAATGAAGCACGTCAATGAGATGGTAAATGTCCAATGGTATGCATGTTTGTTTAATGACATTTAACATGTTGTACTGTCAAATCTTGTTTCACTTGTGGACGATTCAAGTAAAAAAATTGAATGTTCAATGAAATAATGACTTTCAAAATATTCTGAAATGTGCTGCCACAAAATTGCTTTTTACAGACACATCGTGAACCTTGGAACCAACACAATATTTCACAATTCACCCAGAATGCTGCATCATTATTTTCAATGTTATTTAGAACTTGGTAGATTTTAATTTTACCAGTTCTAGCTACGTTCCAATACTGGATTGCTAATCATTACTATATAAGTCATGTTTCAACTTCATCATCTTAAGCCATAGTTTATCCAGTCTCATTAAAATCAAATCCTCATTACGCTTTGATACTCTCTGCTTCTAGGTATCTTGCATCATAAAGGGTCTGATTTTAATGAGATTGTAGTTTATCTGCATTACCATGATTACATGGAGATAAAAATCTTAATTCAAAATAATGTTGTTGCACAGTCAAAATTGTACAGGTCTGTATATATATCAGGGCTGGAAAATTTGTTTCTGGGTTACTCGTCCTGCGTAATATCTGAATGGTCAAATTCATGAATTGTTAAAGAATGTATCTGAATTTCTACTCATCCTGCATCAATGAGCACTTGTCATGGCGAGCAGATGAGTGAAATTTTCGTGCCCTGCAAATACGTGTATAGTGATTTATTCAAATATGTCTTTTTTTTAAATGGTTAAATACATTTTGTAAACACCATCTCTAAAGAGAACAATTATTATTTTGTACCCTTACCTCAAAAACTCAATGAGTGTTGTTTATAAAAGCTGAAGACCACTGAGACAAAGGTAATATAGAAAATCCCACTGTAAGGGACAAATTAATCATTTGTGTAGCACTAGAATTCTGGAATGAACACATTTCTCTAGTTCCCACACAGTTCAACTGCTATAAGGGTAGCTCCAAATCTCTACAAATCTTGGATTAATAGACGATTCTTAATTAACTACCTTATAAGGCCCAATTACCCACACATGTTCACTAATAATAATTAATCTACCACGTTTGTCTTCATGCTTCTGCTACACGCTATTCTGGACTTTTAGTTTCCCTTACCCCATTTATTCACTTTCCATTAATATATTCCAGATTGATCAACACAATGGGGTGTCAAAAACTTGAATGAACATGTCGTAATCCTAGAAGTATGTGTCAGATTTCAAAAAGGCATGCTGGGATCAGAAGTCCTGTCTTATTTCTGAGTAGGTCACAATCACATGTAGGATATTAAAATCACACGTGGGTGGGTCACAATCCCAGCATTTCCTTCACCTCCCCCTCCTCAGCTTGTAATGCGTCACTTGCATATTTTTGTAATAATTCCAACTTTTTTCTTTCCAGTAACGCTGCCTCTATCTGAAATATGTAAAGGTATTCAGTGAAATAAAGATCATTTGTCGATTATTTTATTCTACTCATAAACCACACCAAATGTCATGAAATGCATTTTGATAGACACTTTCCATCTTTGAACAATACCTTATTTTCCCTAATAGTAGTGCCCGGGCGCTATGCAAAATGCCAAGGGAACTTTCTTATAAAATGTTTATCAGGGTTATATAAAAGATTGTTTTGTTGTGTTTTTTTTTGGATTTTAAAAGAACGAAAATGTATTGAATTTTAATTTTTTTTAAATTATTTTTATTTGTTTTGATATATATCTTTTTGTGATAAGAAATACAGTTTTTGTCATTAAAAACACACTAATGCATGAAAAAAATTCGTTATTGATGGTATTTCGATTGAATGTTTGTGAAATGTTCGGGCCGTAAAAGTGCGGTGTCATAGTAGTTCGGATGGTACATAATTTCGGATATATATATTTTTTTTTTTACATAATCAAATAAGAAAAACTGTCCTTTACATGTTGGTGGAAAGAAAAATATATATACCGTATATGTATAAATACAGATAGAAAGTATATTCTATTCATTATTTAAGGTGTAAGGAGTTCCTGGAATCCTACTTTTAAATGAATTCTAGTCTAGGCTCCTAATTCTTTACTTGGAGAAAGTGGTGACAAAAAGAAAAAATATAGCCAGAGGAGGCTCTGATAGTCTCATAAAACCTGATTAAAAATTTGGCTCCAAGTTTAGCTCCAGTTTCACCAAGTCGGCTCTGATTATTATCGTTTGGTAAAAGTGCTAGTACTCTCCTTTGCATTGGTTATAAATTACTATGTAATATTCTATTCTAACATATTTTAAACGAAATGGTAAATAAGTCCGCTGACCAGGGAGCATAAAGTGGTAGCAAAAAGAAAAATATAGTCAGAGGAGGTTCTGAGCTTGATTAATACATACGTAACAAAATTAATGTGTGCTATAAAAGTGAATAAAGACACATTTCCAATAAGAAAAAAATATTGGACCTTTTCATTTTAAATCAGGGCCTGTCCATTTCTAATCAGGGCCTGTCCATTTCAAATCGGGGCCTGTCCATTTTCAGAAGCAACAAGCCCTGGGCCTGTCTCTTAAAATAACTGATATTTCTTCTTTTTTTTTAAAAAAGGTATGGGGAAGTGGGTAACTTCTTTCAGAGGAGGTCTTTAATTAGGTGAAATACTGTATGTATTACAAAGAACACTTCAACACTCTGTATGTATTACAAAGAACACATCAACACTATGTTTGTATTACAAAGAACACTTCAACACTCTGTTTGTATTACAAAGAACACATCAACACTCTGTATGTATTACAAAGAACACTTCAACACTATGTTTGTATTACAAAGAACACTTCAACACTCTGTATGTATTACAAAGAACACATCAACACTATGTTTGTATTACAAAGAACACATCAACACTCTGTATGTATTACAAAGAACACTTCAACACTCTGTTTGTATTACAAAGAACACTTCAACACTCTGTTTGTATTACAAAGAACACTTCAACACTCTGTATGTATTACAAAGAACACATCAACACTATGTTTGTATTACAAAGAACACATCAACACTCTGTATGTATTACAAAGAACACTTCAACACTCTGTTTGTATTACAAAGAACACTTCAACACTCTGTTGTATTACAAAGAACACTTCAACACTCTGTTTGTATTACAAAGAACACTTCAACACTCTGTTATGTTCCTCCAGATTCAACCATAACGGATTTGTACCATTAGTATATTTTTATACAACCATGTCCGAACAAGACTCCCAGCTTTTTTAAATAATCCAACGTTTAATATTTCTGGATATACTTGCCAAATAAGGAAAATAGAAAAAGAGCATAATCGTGTATTTTAACTACAACCAATCGTAACTCTCCCAAGAGGATACATGACTAAGTAAACACAAGTTGCTCCCCTTGTATAAAAGACACGCTATCATAAATTAGTAAGTCTGACCAGTTTACACAGCTCACAAAGGCAAACAAACTCATCTTACTATGCATTTCACCCGATTCAGAAGCACAATTTTCAAAGAATTAGAATAAATCCGTAACAAATATTTTCAAATTTATCGAAACACGTCAGGTCTGTTTCATTGATAAGGCTACATTTAAAACACAACTAAATATATAATAATCTCTTGCTCTGGATTCTTAATTATTGTTTTTTCCATTGTCACGCGATCAGACTTAGTCACCTGCCATGCATCACTGAACATCAATCAGCGAACTAAGACTGTGTGACACGGTCGAAATATCCAAGTAAGAAACAAGTATCAATGAAAATTATAACAGTCGCAAATGTGTACCTGTTTTTGTGATGGTACTTCTACGTGAGCAATAAAATGTGTTGTATCGGTCTCTATCTTTTCTTCAGAATCACTCTCTTCCATTTCTTCTTCCTGTAGAATAGAACAGAATTTAATTTCATGCTGGTTTCAGGACTCGTCGATCGTTTTAAATTTATTTATTGCTTATTACAAAGTGGGGATGAGTGGATACAGACGATACCTTGTTGTGCTGGAGAGGGGATCATGTGTATTGGGAATACCTGATTTGTGCTGGAGAGAGGATCACATGTATTGGGACTACCTGATTTGTGCTGGAGAGAGGATCACATGTATTGGGACTACCTGATTTGTGCTGGAGAGAGAATGCAGAAAACTTTGTACTGTTCTTTTGAAGCTGGAGAGAAGAACAGACAATCCAGAACTATTTTTCTTGAGTTGGAGAGAGGATACCAAGGAATCCGGGACTACCCGGTCCCTTCTACAGCTGGGCCATCCTTAAAAAAACATTTGTTTGCTGTTTCCCGACCCAGGATTACATAAATGGGTAAGTAGGTAGGTGATTTTTTTTCTCCAAGGACAGTTAACAACTTAAGAAATTAAAGACAAATATATTGAAATAGTAACAACAACAAAAAAAGTTATTGCTATAAAAAGTTTTGGGTAGGGCCCTTTTTCATATGTAGGTAGGGAAACAGCAAACCAACAATGTTTATGGTCGGCTGGAGAGAGGATATTTTAAAGGCATTATTCCATCACATATCAACTCCTTTATGGATGACTGTCCCTATACACCGCAACACGTGTTGTACGGTTAGTTGAAATGCTGCCTTATACAGTTAAACGTGTATTTCGAGATCACTAATGGGCAGAACAAAAGTGGTAACTTAACAAAGGTGGTCTTTTAATACAGGTGCATTCTAATGAAGAGCAATAACTAGAAGGGTGTTCCACGGAACACTTGCGTCGCCTGTTGTGCGCTTATTTCAGCTTGGTTAAGTTGCAGTTTAAAGTTTTATGAAAAGGGGCATAACTCTGCCAAAATGGAAGTCAGAGTTATTGGACATGTTTAACAACATTTCTCGAGTTAAGATGAAGATGTGCGTGAGGTTTTATGAACATAGGTGAAATACTTTTCAAGTTATGGCTAAGGTTAGGTTGTAGGTTAAAGTGTGACTGACGACCAACGACTACGGATAAAGTGATCCCTAAGTGTCTGCCATGTTAAGGAAATTGAAACTGAAAAATGAAGATGGTCTCTCAAAAAAAAAAGATCTCTTGAGCAGGGATGACTGTATTTCCTTGTTGGCCTAGCTCGCGTAGCAATGCAGTCATGCAATATGGATTGCTTGAACATTACCTCTCCCTCATACACCTTCTCTTCTTCCTTCTCCTCCTCAGCATCCTTAGCTATCTCTCCGCGTGCGATTTTCTCTTGTCTCTCCTTCCATTCCCTCACTTTCTCGGCTATTGCTGTAAAATATAACAGACTTAAATTATAGGAACATTTTATCTACAATAATTCTATCAAACATTTATTTAATAGTGTGTATAAGTAAAATCGTTGTAAACAGAATTTTCCAACACCAAAATATTAAGCATTTGATAAGAATATAGGGGACAATTAAACCTAAAACTGAAGACTTTCAATTCCCTATTTTTTTTAATACTAAAGGAAAAAAGAAACACAACTTGGGATTTTCCGCTATATAATGTACAATATGATTATTACTAGAGTAACGTGTTCTTGAAGTTTGTCTCGAGTAGGTAAATGCCAGATCAGGATCACACGGAGCCTCGAGTGTGATCCTGATCTGGCATTTACATACGAGAGGTGATACAAACTTCCAGAACACGTTACTCTACTAATGATTCTTTTATTATATACCTCTTACACATCATTAGCATAGACATATTTGCATTGCTATTGCATACACATTCAATAAAGCATTTATTATTTCTCGATAAAGTGCAGCGGGAAAATGTATGTTTTAGGTGTTGGTGTTCATTGGTCTGACCAACTTGTTTTGTTTGTATGACGTAACGTCTTCTTGAAGTTCTCGCGCATACTGGCGTAAAACTTGCTTGAATCATTGGAAAAACCGCTGTACTAGTTTTAGTAAGATAGTGATACTAATTCTATTTTTAGTAGCATAGTCATAACCTGTAGTGTGATACAGGTTGTTGTATTCCATTGTAAGAAAATGAAGGTACTATGTATATATTATTGATAGGTATAAAATAAATGTATATACTACACTTAATGCCACGTAATATTACAAAGAAATACCAAGACGTTCTGTAAAAAGAGGGTTGCAGCTAGAGAGAGAAAGGACACAAATGTGCTGTTGTAGACATTTTTATCACATTACACCTTTTAACATGAAATTCATAAATACTCAAGTTCTACTTTGAACATTTCATCCATTTCTGTATTGTAATTTAATGTAAAGAGATTACAAAATGTTACACCCTAAGTATGATCACCTGCTTGAGCCAAATGTGTAGTGCGTCGATAACGAAACATTGAAAGGTTAAATATTGATGTGTTATGTGTTGTTATAGTATTTTTACCCGGCAGGAAATGTCTAATGTAGCCATGTACCATTCGATTAACAGCAGCACAGTATATATACAATATATAGCGGAGATTCCTGAGTTGCGTTTCTTTTTTTCCTTTAGTATATACATAATCTACATCCCTAACTCATAACCTTCAGAAGGTCGGTAGCTTTTTTAATTTTGACATAAGTTTGGGATCAATAATGGTCTTCACCAGGATGCTTGAACAAATATTTGCCCTGAAAAATATGTCTTCTACGGGTATCTATGAAATACGACCAGAAGGCAGGTTCATACCTTTCTTCTCCAACTCCCCTTCTGTGGGCATAATAAGCCCATCATCTTCGTCTCGGTAACCATAGTAATCTGCGTCAATATCCTTCATCAATTCCCCGCGAGTTTTGCGCTGAGCAGGTGGTGCTATAAAGTAAAACAAAAATTTGAATTATTTACTTAATTTTTAAATATGAAACAAATATTTGTTTAGCCTTTCGAGTCCACGGACAGAAAAACTGACATTTTTTGATAATGACCCTAATAATGATATAACGGATAGTTCCGACATTCAGCGTATAGCTTCGCCTTCATTGTTCCTAGGTGAAGTTCCCACAAACATTGGTCATGTGATCTATTGTATTTAAGTGTTGTTTGTGGGACAACACGTGTTTTTGGTACAGGTGTAAATATTGATTGAACGTTTAATTGGCTCTTGTGGAAATAAGCTTGATTGACAGATCGGAACTATGTATACTATTTATAAATACTTTATTTGAATGCAATAAGTTATAATCTTTTGAAGTTATCTGGAGACAGCAAATAAAAATCAAAGTAATATAAACAAAACAGAAAACAAGGCGAGACGACTATTTGGCCTTGAAACACAATTGTGGATTTTACATCCATTAGGAAACAAGATACACAGCTTTATATACAAATCACTGCTGAATGTGCCCATATTAAACACATTTGAAATATTTGCTCAAGGCATGCAGAGATAACTGCAGGGATCGATTATAGGGAAATCCTTCACTCATTGGTAGGCATGCTTTTGTTTCTTTCACTTGCATCCGTTGATTTATGGAAAGAACCACATGCCTTCCAGCTCATCAAACATTTACCTATATTGCCCTATTTCAATAATCAAGGGTAATAATTAAGAAGGGCAAGTGTCAATTTTGCTAATTTTTTAACCTTGTCAATGGTCTTACTGGTATAAGGCCTAAATCAAATTTGGTGAACATTGGAAACTGTTTTGTAAAGGTATTGTACAAATAAGAAATTCTCATTATCATTGGCACATGACAGAAAAAAAATTTAAAAGGTCCATACCGGATTTTTCTTGTTTCCTAATAAGTTTCTGTAATTTGATATTTCATATCAGCATACCAAAGTGGAATATAATTTATCCAATCATCTGTTAAATGGGGAAAAAATATTTACAGGAAGCGATGGGACTTAGTGATTACGGTATACTGTATTTCCTAATAGTTGCGCCTGGGAGCTATGCAAAAACGCCAAGATAAATTATTGAATTTGGATTTTTGGGGGGATTTTATGATACAAAAGATAAGAGTTTTTTAAAAAAAAAAAATACATATATGGAGCCGCTACTGTTAGGAGAAATACATTCGTTTTTAAACAAACTTACGTTCTTGTTCAAATAATTCCCTCACACCTGGTAAATCTTTTGCTGCTCCAAAATATCTACAGTAGAAATTAAAAGTTGTTCATGAAACAAATTTGAAAATTTTATTGTTACTGTCATGGTATGCTATTAGTCACTCGACAGAATGGAAAATGTTTCATTGTGCTCTCATTATTACAAAAGTATAATATAGAAAACAAATACTACCATGTTGTGCAAGCTAGAATTCCTGGCAAAATAAGTTTTAAGCCACTTTGCTGATTTTAAAACCCACTTTCTGGGGTTTCATTTTGTGGTTCGTATTACCTGATAGACTGGTACAAAAGCATCAAGTTGGAAAACCTTCATGCATTTTGAAGTATTATTATTAAACACGTACTAAGCCTACAGTTAGAGTAGAAATTGTTATTTTGTGTAAAAGATTACTTGTAGCCTCTATTGCCTGGCACTTCCTTCCCTTCCTGATCCAACATCTTTGGTCCAACTTTCTGTAAAAAAGTCAAACCAATTATAAATGCTAGTTCTGCTCACCTTCGCCAATATAATTAATAATATATATAAGATATATGTGTAAGTGATTTCATTCCGAAAGTGTACTACAGAATTTAATGTATTGTTATGAAGTTTATGCATGTGTGAACTTTTCTCAAATCAGACACAAATTAAAATGAAGGCGCTGGAGTTGTTCAGTTCTCAAAATGATCAGAGGCATAGGCACCAGTAGATCTATTCAGTACAGTAAACACACAGGGAGCACCAGAATGAGGAAAGTCAACTGGTCTCCCAACCCTCGCTGCTGGAACTCAACACGATAAAAACCAGTCATTTTCACCAATGTGCATTGACTTGTGTTTCAGCACATCCCTTATGAACGTTTGTACTCTATAGAACGCAGATTTGGTCAAGTGACCGTGTTTTATCGCCTTTGTATTATTGAGCCAATTTATATATTTATTATTAACGAATTACGTTTTGTGAACAAATTAGCATGATCATGAATCGATAGTTGTGCATGCCCGGTTAATAAGCACCATGTACGTTCGATCGAGTTTTTGATTTTTGTTTGTATGATGTTTTACGTCATTTTCAACACATGTAAGGTTATATATAACGTTCATTTTTTGTGGTGGAGACAGACCACCCACTTTTCCTGGGTAGAACCTTAATAGTAACTTTGAGTGGACTCTTGGAATTGCAAAGGGAGACAACCGGTACATTAAATTACTTGTTCAGTATATACATTATTATTGCCCTTTTAACAAGTCAACAGACTTGCCAGTTCTAGAATTTTGGAATGTTTTAAGTTCTACGGACGCAAAATTAAAAGAAAAATGAATATTACCGGCAGACATTGATTAGATATATGTCTTGTTTATTGTACAATGCATCAGCATCATTTTAGATTTTATCTGAAGCTCTGCAGGGACTGAATGCAATCAGACAGAATTATGGATGTCAATCCAAATCCAAGCAACACCATCGTCAAATAGCACTATGGGGGTCAATCTAAAGACCCTAATAATTTAATGAGACATTGCTTAAAAGTTCTGACATGTTTCTGTTTATCTTAGTGTTACAATTCATATCCTGAAACAAGGTGACCACAATTTCCCCCTGAAATTTATATAAAGGTAAAGGGGAGGTAATCAATATATGTATCTATTTGTAACACAAATAGATTGTTTCTCTTTAATACCATAAAATATTAAAAGAAGAAGGACAGATTATCAACTTGATATGTGAACAGCATTATGTTATATATATATGTACCGGTATATATGTTTGAACTTTCAAAGATTGGGTCTTATCTTGTACATAACTATAATGTTTCACACACACATAAAAATCATACCCTGTAGTCAGGTCCTCCCAGCTCCTTGATCCTGTCTTCCCAGTGGCCCTTCTCTCTCAGCAGCTTGTTAATTTCATCATTCAGATCCCTCAACTTGAACTCCCCAAGACCAGCTGTCATGAAAAGTATAAAACTTTTATGAATTTTCCAACCCCTAATTTGTGGCCAAACAAAAACACATTTCCAATGACAAAAAGGATGTTTTTCCTAATGTCAAGAAAAAAGTCCATGCAGGTAATACTTTGTTTGATACCACTCTGCTTGATACTACTGTTCAACAGTATTTCTTTTTTTAGTTCCTTGAATGAATCAATTTTAAAATTCTTTATTTTTTATATTTTATTTTTGTATAATGCAAAAGGCCTCTGGCCTCTGTTAAGAAATGTCAGATTGTACGGGTTTTTAAATCCAAATACGAATAAAACCATCCTAACGTAGAACTCTGGGTGTCAATCCAAATACGAATAGAACCATCATAACTTAGAACTCTGGGTGTCAATCCAAATACGAATAAAACCATCAAAACGTGTTTCAGTTTCATATTCAGCATGCCCATGCACTAAACTAGGTCGATGATACGTCAGATTACATTATTGCTAATGACGACTCAACTAGGTTTGGTTGTATGAATCATTTATATTAATTCATACAATGCTTTAAGGTGTCGATAAATTCTTGTTTTGTGATCAAATTTCATTTTTTCGATTATAATACTATTTATCATTTAACAAAAAACAAGAAGCACCGTCCGACAGTGCAGACGCTCGACTTTCGAGACCGTGTCTATTTCTTGGGAAACTAAGTTGAAAGGTATAATTCTGCTTGTTCGCCTAACAGAATTAAGGCACTTGTCTTCATACGAAAGTGAATGCATGTCAGATGTGTCATTGATTCTTTAAACGGATTTAAAGATACAATGAAGAGTTTAGATTTAATAAAGACTAAGTTTACATACAAAACTGTAACCAGTTTTTATATATGTTAAAATAAAAGCATGAGTCGCAGAACCTGGCTGCATGATGCAGTCTAATGATGCCACGAATACATGTGTGAAGTTTCAATCCGTTATGTAAAGTAGTTTCGGAGGTACATGCTGACAATTCAGATGCAGATGACGATCAAGTATGATAATAGCTTTTTGCTTTTTCTTCGAAAAAGTCGAGCGAAAAATCAGGGAATCATTAAGTTTTCCGTTTTCATAAACAATTATTAAACCGAAGGGTAACATGTGGCTTATAAATGCAATGCATGTACACATGAAACTGAAGCAAATTAAACTGTTTTTCATTTGTATTTAGACAGACACCAAAAGTCTGCCGAATTGGTTAATATAATTATTCTACTAGGCAGTTACATGTAGCATGATCAGAGAATGTATACAGTAATACCAGGATCTAGAATACGTCAACATTCAACGAAAATCAATGGTACTTGGGTACACTTAAATAAGACTGCAAAAAGAAGTATAATATTTCAGATTAATTTGATGTGAAGAGCGCTTAGTTAAAATCAACGTTTTATTATTAGATTGCTTTTGCAACAGTATTAATAGTATATGTTCATGTTCCTTAGTCATATCACCTTGTTACATGGTGCAGTCTTCTTTTTTTACTTTTGGGGAAAGCTAAACTAGATATTCAAAACTTGTGCATTAAAACTTTCAATATTGGGGGCCAATTTTGTCCCTTATCATACCTAGTCCTTTACACCAAGAACATGTTTTATGGACGTTATTGGTGGTCAACTAAGAAACAACTTTTAAAAGTAAAAAAAAAAATGTGGGTGGGTGGGGTTTTGGGGGGGATATTTTTCTCAACAAAAAAAAAAGGATTTTGCAGAATGTTTTGGGTAAAAAAAAACACTATTGATGTGAACATAATACTACTCCTTGCACAACAGGTTAGAGTTTCCCCATTTTGTGACAAGCGAAGTCGGTAGCGACATCACAGACATTTCAGAACCCACTGACCTCGATCGACGGTTCACCTCGCGAGACGCTGCTGTCAATCAATTTTGACACGGTTGGGGAAAAATGCATGTAACTACCTACACACAGTGAATAAAATGTACATAGGACTCGACTTACTAGTTCTGTTTGTGTACATCATGACCTCGCCATTTTTTGTGTGGCTTTTTATGTACACAGCCAGATGAAATGTCAAAATCGTAAAAAGGGCTGGTAAGATCAGAGAAGGCTCGGATTAATAAAACATGTGACCGAAAGTAGTGGTTCACTTCCCCGGGGTACTTTAATCAGGTCCCGTTTATATTACATGTCTACCTACAGTGCCTGCCTAAATTAATGGCGCAAAAGCTCATAGTTCCTAAGATATAAATATGTGTATTTTCATCATCCAGAAAGCATATTAAAGAAAATCGTGACAGTTGCGATATTTTTCACTCAGAAAAAGACATATCCCATTGAATTCAATATCTATCAAGGCACACCGTTCCAGCCCACCTTACTAGTACCGGTAATGTCAATGTTTTCCTCGCTACCCAATTCTTTCGAAAAAGTCACGTTTCATTTCACTACACGACACGAAATGGTTATATAAATCTAAAACAATAACATGATGCCGAGCAGAAACAATGAGGGCAGAACAAATGTTTGACATGTATTTTGACAGATCAATCTGGTGGCGTTCAGTTTTCATTGGCCAACAGTTACACGCTGGCAAATCTCTGGCCAATTGGAACTAATCAAGCAGGCTCTCAAAAAGCCACGTTTGATCAGGGTCTTGATGGGCTTTAAATTGATCATGTCCAAGTAAACGCTTGTCATTTTCAACGGGGCAAGAAAGGTCAAGACGGTACAACACAGATGAACTTTTGATTTGCCGCAAAGTGGAGTTTCTCTAACCTGTTGTGCAAGGCGTACATACGGTTTACCAGGGAACCGAAAATTCCTGTATTGTTTGAAAGAAATGTTTCAGCTAAAGCTATGTTTATACAAACCATTCTGAATCTGCGCAACTTTCTTGGACACTTCCCCAATGATCTGTCTTCTCCACTTTTCTGACTTCTTTAAATCATCACATTCTGTAGCCAGGTATGGACGCCTCTCCTAGCATAATATATGTAGTAACATGATAACTAAATAAAAATTTATGTCGACTAGTCATTAAGAGGAATACAGATTATTTAGAAACATAAGGGTAGTTTGAATATATTAAGAGAAAGTAGAAAACCATGCTGTTAAATGTTTTTACAGCATCTTAAGTTCAACAAAACGCTACGGCTACTGAACCCTTTATAGACTTTCAAGGTAGCGTTGCATGCAATTTTCCTCATTTCTCAACTATTTCAATAATATAGATCGTTTATGTAAGTTGTCAACAAAAAAGCACTGTTAGAATTACAGAAATTTCAATGGTAAAAAAGTTGTGATTCTTACAACGTCTTTTTTACAATCATCCAAGTGGGCATTTCTCCATCGTGCCAATGTTGTCCTGCAATAGAAATATTGGTATTTTTAAATAAAGTCAGGGCTATTCTACTGGCCAGTGTTACAGGGATCAAATTTAATATGTTTAGCCACTTGCTAAAAAAAGCAAGTGCCAAGATTTTCTGCTCGCTATTTTAATCAAGACACTTGCATTTTTGCTATCATACTGTCAAATAAAAATTGATTATATAGGAAAACAAGTACTTCTTAAAGCATATTAATTAATACTTATCATTTATACAATTTATACAACACAAATTAGAAGCATATATATGTAAGTTTTCCAAACAAATATTTTCATATATGTATGTGCAAGTCACACAAATGTACTGATATATACATCTATAATTCAGTGATTTTTTTACAATTGTTTTACTACTTTTGCCAATTTTCAAACATTTAGAAAGAGCAACAGCAAAACAACCCCAGATCAACCGAATCTTCTGTAGATGTACTTAAGATCAGTCTATTTCATCATTTTTACATAGTTTCTTTTGCGGAATTTTATCGGTGCTCTGTAAACGCTCAGCATTTATCGGAAAAACATGTGCTTGTCTGTCAAAACAAACCGAAAGAATGAATCAAACTAAATAAACTTGTGTAACCTTGATTATAATTGGTTTAATAGACTGGCTTTTTATTGCTGGGAGATATACCCCAAACTTTTAAAAAGAAACAGTGATATGGAAAATTTCTATGCGTCCTGTGGATGCACATATTTTTTAATTGTGAGTCCCCAGCAACTATTTAATATGAGTCCTAGAAGCAGCACTCGCAGGTAACAAAATCACTGATAATTTTTGGTTTGTATATAATATAAAAGACATTATTTAAACAGGTTACAGGTTCAGTTAACTTGAATGTCACTGGATCACATAAAAGTTTTATGGAGGATATCAACGTATGATTTAAATCAAATACATTGTACATGTGACTGTGAAATCTGTTCTCAAAATGTTAAGTATTTACAAATTTATGAGAACAGTTGTTACATTTGCCAATTTGTGAGTCGTAAAATCTTTTTTCTCTGACATTTTGAGTCAATTTATAGGTTGGTTTAGATACTTACATGGCCTTTTCACTGTTTCGTGCCTAAGGAAAAAAATAAAACAATCACAATGTAACATAACAATACATGTACATATACAAATAATTAGGCCAAAAAAAAAATACCTGTGTTTCCGGTGGTCCGACCGACCCTATATTTAAGGGGCCGACCCTAAAACTATTTTTTTAGAGCATGCAATAGGAAACACACCAATTTTTTTTTTGGCCTTAACAGATTTAACAATTTTGTTTAAATTAAAATAATAGTAAAGTTTATTTAGATTTTAAATATAACAATCAAACTAATTTACAGGGTTCAAGCAACGCATTTCATTTGCATCCTTCATCAAAATACATGTAACAATCAAATTATGTTTGTGTTTAAATATTTTATGAACCACAATGTGGCGCTAAGCTTCACTCAACCCCCAGCCACCCATCCCCACCCATCCCCACTGCCCCTAAATTTATCTGTCTTGAGAAATACAATGAATTAATCATAGTAATAATATAGTGCACAATCACACAAGCATTTCTACCCTGCCTGTCTACTGTCCAGAGTTTCACGTTTAGGGATCTCAGAAGATGAATACACATGTACATGTAGGTCTAGGACATGTCTCCAAATTTCAAGAACTGCAAACTTTACGACCAAATGAAGATAATCGAAGCACCAGATCATTCCTTTAAAAAAAAAACTGTACCCTTGCCCATGAGAGATCAAAGCAACATGCTATAAATCCTTTGTAATAAAACAGTTGGAATATGCATCAACTGTAGGAGATCCATCTACAAAGTCATTTAATATCAACATAGAAGCAGTCCAGTGAACAGCGTTTACTACCAAACCAGTAATGTCACCAGCATGTTTCAAAACTTGGGATGGCCAATAGGAACATAAACAACACAAAGATGCCATGATGTACCACATGGTACACCTGCTAGTGACAACCACGGAAGTGGTGCATCTACACTCAAATGGCTTCCACATCAGAGATCATGCAAGCAGGTTGATGGTACCATTCACAGGAGTCAATGACTACAAGGACTCCTTCTTTGTGCCAGGAATCAGACTACGGAACTATTCCATCCAGACTTGTAGAGTCCCTACTCGCTGAAGCATTAATTTGAGTCGATGCTTGGAATGGCTGTGTAGGCCCATGTTAGATATCTATAGACAGTCCGTCATGTGAAAACGATTTTAAAAATATGTAAGTATGTTCTAGAGGAACCCTTCACAGTATTGGATGAAGATTTCATTTGATCTCTTTACAAGAATGAAAATTAAAGGGGACAAATTACCCCACCCACACAATAAACGCATTAAATGAATAATATTTACAAATAGAAGCGAAGTCAGTAAACTACGAACATTAATAATCTCAGTTCTTGAAAGAAAAGTTGTTTAAAAACGACACTTACCATAGTGACGTATGATCCTGTAAATGGTTACTGGAAAAAATGATAAACAATTTCAGAATTTTCGATGTTTTCCCTACTTTTGTTCTTTATTAACAGACGCATGTACAACACGTTTCCTTTAATATCCAAAGTATCAGCAAGCTTCTTCATGATCAAGACTATTAATGACTTCCGGGGAATCCACAGTTTCCTGTTTACAAAATTTAACACACGTGTGCTGATTTTTTAAAGTTTTATTGACAATCAACGTAACTTGTTGTATAATTAGATCATCGAAATAACAAAGATCAATTCAAAGATGGTAATTAAGAAAAAATTGAGATTTATTTTTGTCACTGGTAACTTTATTCCACCGGCACCAGTGTCATGAACACATATCAGTCTGTTATAACACACTATTACTATCTCTATCTATAAGAAAATCAACAAAATAAAACGATTGTTGAAATTGTCTCCAACCCAATGTTTCTTTCATATATAAATCATGTTATTTACATATGTGTCAGTGACTTGTGTCACATATGTAAATGATACTTATGTGTCACGTATGTACCACATATATTTTTCATGTTTAATAAAATAATACACCTGTGCCACATATGAAATGTATATGTATGTATTTCATATGTGAAACTACTATGCTTAAAATACTTAAAGCATTCAGGGCTGTCTCTAATAGATGGCAGCCAGCTAAATTCGCCGTCTGTTTTTAATTCCGAGCTGGCTGTAACACATTTTTTTTTTATTGTTTTTTAAATCATATGGAATGTGGAATTATTTCGTCATCTGAAAGAATCATGAAATAACTAAATATCCCTGATTAGCTGCAAAACAGAAGATTGCATGTGATTAGACCTCATGCTTATCCGCAGGGGAGAATGACAGCGGACCCCCTAACAACCTCACTCGCTTTGCTCGATCACTAATGGTAGCCGCCTGTCAAATCAAAGTAGCACCTGTTTCAAAAATTAGAGACAGCCCTGTATATTTATAAAAAAAAGCAGAATATTGTAGAAAATGGTTTAACAACATGAACATTATTTAGTAAAAGATATTTTCATATGTATTACATCTATGCGTTACTGTAAAGCATACACATTTCATGCCTAGATATTGTTCCTATGTATAAAGACATTTTCTGTAATTTTCTTAAACTTATATTTCCTAACACAAATTGTATATGTTATTTCGTCTTTTTTTTTATGTAAAACCTTTGAGTATTGGCTTCTGACTTCAATGTCCATCCTAAATGCAGGATCATTTAGACATACCCCTAATGCGAACACATAGAATGGAAAAAATGAAACAATTCTGTTGTCAAATAAAACTCTGATTTAAAAAATAAAATGATTAGACTTGAAGATGTCAAAACTTGCCCAGCCAACATCCTTAAGAGTTGTATGTATCTCTTAAGTCTAGAATGGTAAAATCTCTACTTAAAGCTTTCTGTCACCTACCTTCTGTTGTTGTTTTTTATGTGCACCTATTAGTACTAGTAGTAGACTTACACACACAGTCACACACATCACGAGAGTTGACAGGACTGGTATGTACATTTCTAAATTGCAATATTACAGATTCGCCGACAGGCCAGATTAAGAAGAGAATACATCTACAGAAAGTCTATTGAAGACAGGGAAAGAACGATTCTTGAAAAGAAGAATAGATTGAAAAATGCATTAGATGGTAAGAGTCAGTCAGTTGTCAGTTGTTAAGCATTTGAACAGAATTATACTCCTTTTTTACTTACATTTTTTAAAATAAAAGGTTCAGTTTCTCATCATATTTTAGAAACCCCTTGAAGGAAATTAATGAATCTCCGCATAAACTGAACTCATACATACAAGTGTCATAACTCTGTTATGCATTTAAACAGAATTATTGCCCCTTTTTACTTCTAATGTTTCTGAAACTTCTAAAGGAATTCAGTGAATCTTTAAACATGTATTCACTAACATAAACGAAATTCAGTGAGCCAAGTGTCGTAACTCTGTTATACAAGTAAACAGAATTATGCCCCTTTTTTACTTATACTTTTTTTATTATGAGTATATTCAATTTCTCAGTCATCATATCGCAGAAACGCCTTAAATGGAACTTGAGACATGTATTCACTGACATAAAAGAAAGAAACAAGAAATAGAAAATAAAGGAGATATGACCTATTGGAAATTTGCAAAAAAACATAAATGGAGGCGGCCATCTTGGAACAATGAAGTCATAGCCCCATTTTATCATATATGGCATATTGACAAAATACATTTTAAAGCAAAGAAAACGACTGCAAATTGATTAAAAATAAATATACAGATGTAAAATGTATAAATTATATGCTTAGTTTTCATTTGCAGTGATTTTCTTTGCATTAAAAAACATTTTGTCAATATGCCATATATGGTAAAAAGGCGCGATGACGTTCCAAGATAGCTGCCTACATTTATGATTCTTTGCAAATTTTCAATAAGTCATATCTCTTTTAGTTGTCATGGCATTTTGATAATTCTTTCAGCTTTTTTCAAGTTTTCCAGGCGCCAAAAGCTTGTTTGAAAATAGTGCATCCCTTTCAGCAATGTTTTCTGCACTTTTCACCTTAGTTTTCCAGTAAATAAACAAGGCTGCGCAAGTCCGACAGCTCTTATTTTATCTCCTAATTACTATAACTGAATAAGTAGATATTTTAATTCTTGAAGGTGACTGTTGGAAGTTAGAGAGATAGCTTAATGAACATTGCTGAGAGTTATTGTTAGTGCTCATTGTGTTGTTGTCTTGTTTGAACAGAATCTGATTTTCTTTTTTTCTTATGTGATTACTAGATTCTGTAGCAATTGGCTTATTGAATAGGCTGTTAATTCGTAGATCCCTTAGATCCATAAACTTCATTCACCATTGATCAAGCTCAGTTTGGCCGAAAACATTGACTATGTGTTCTATTGTATTTTTGTTTGTTGGTTTGTTGGACAGCATTTGCTTTTATCTACAGGTGTAAATATCTAATGTGATTTTAATTGCTCAAATGGCATGGTCAGATAGTTTTGATTGACAGTGTGAATCTATGAATTCTTATGTTCTTTTTGTATACATTATGCTTGTTTATTCCAGATAACAAGACAATCCCGTCAGACCTCCAGGGTGATGCCATATCTCTACAGAAGACTCTCGACTGGGAAGACAAGGGAGCTGATGGTACGAATTGTTGTAGAATGTTTACTTGGTTGCTCATTAATTATGGTGTCACAATTTATGTAGAAATTCATGATTACCTCCCTTTGTCTGGTAACCGTCTTGCAGCTTATTTCACATTCAATGTTCCGTTTCCATAGGGAGCATATCGTCTATCGCTATAAATGCTATATATGCTATATCACATGCATTTTATGTTATGGATAGAGTTATATCCTTTTAACATTCAGTTTAAAATAAAGTATGAAGTTTATCCACTATTTTTAAGGTTGCTTGCATTTAATGACATTAAATTATGATAAACACTAGAAGAGTCTTTCATGGGTATCCGGTGAAGACCGGGAATTCCATCTCGAGGTATAATTGTTTTTATCGAAACCGAGGCTCTGCCAAGATTCCGATTAAAACAATAATACAGTGGGTTGGAATTTCCGTATCTGAACCAGATACCCATGATGGATTCTTTTTCTTGCATATCATTTACATTCCGCGCATTGGCATTGCCAACTGCTAATGTTTTGCATGTATATTTACACAATGACGTTGTGCAACTGTTATTGTTGATATCAGCGCGCGACTTTTATCTTCCCCCATGTGTAAGATAGGGCTTTCCATCACCCATGTAAAATGCGGATAACCTTCTCCGGTATGCAAGAATGTATTGTCTTGCAGTACGCAGTGTACATGTAGCTATTACATCAAAGGGACACTCAGCTGTCTTGATTTATTTAAAACTTGCGACAACTTTTAGCTTTTCTACCTAACTTTTACAAGTAATTATTAATACTTATTTTAATAGTTCAAGGTTAATAGCTTTTGCATCTTACTTATAAACTGAAACGAAAAAGAAAATGCAACTTGGGAATTTCTGCTATATATTGAATATGCTGCTGTTAATCGAATGGTTCATGGCTAAAAAAAGACTGAAACAACACAGCAATAGTATTCCTTTAAAGTATCTTTATTGACAGAGTACCCGTTTGGCTCATGCATGTGAGCAAACTTAGGATGCACAATTTTGCAAACTCTTTACGTTAAATACAGTACTGAACTGGATCAAAGGGGAACTTTAACATTTACGAATTTCTTGTTACAAAGTGTACTGTGATTAAAACATATACAACATCACAGTTGTGTCCTTTCTCTAATTTTCTCTAACTAACTGCAACTTTTTTTTTTTACATAACATCTTTGGATTTTTTTGGAATATTATGACATGTGGAATTAAGTGTGCAGTATATACAATTTATAGCGGAAATTCCTGAGTTGCGTTTCTTTTTCGCTTCAGTATATGTATTGTTGTCTATTGCACAAATAATACATATAAACATATTGTAGAATATAAACATAATAAAGTTTTAAATTGTAAATTTCATTTCATTTTTCCTTAATAATGTATGCAAGTCAAAGTAATACAGAATTAATGAGTTGTTTAACGGATCATCAACAAAATATAGGTTATTTAGAGCCACCCCAGAGAGAGGAGAAGGATACATAGGAATCCGGGAACTGGCCCTACTCTTATTAACGAATAGATTCCTATAGTTCTTTAACGTGCTCGGAGGATAGGCAGATACACGGGACCGCCCGGTTTACGTCCCCATCTGATGGAAGAGGCTAATTGGCTAACACCAAATTGAGGTGCTAATTTTAATGCTTTATAAATACTTCAAGATTGCCATGTGTTCCTTTAACTGCGCTGTGGCCACTTTATATTATGAGAGTGTATGTTAAACATGTTACATTGTTATCAGGTCTCACAACACACGTAGATGATGAGTACAAGTGGGCAGGAGTGGAGGACCCCAAAATAATGATCACCACGTCCAGAGATCCCAGCTCTAAACTTCGACAATTTGCTAAGGTGCGCCTTAATACACTAGTGTAATAAATGTCCAAATTACTGGTTTAGCTGGAATTGCCTCGACTATTTTCGTAAACATTAAAAATACTGATTATTGAAATTGATGACGCTGTTCTGATTGCTCGGTGGGCTGCGGAAAAGACTGAAGCATTATATGGTGTCATCATACAACAGCGATATATAAAGGCAGCTACAGTAATAAATGTACATAACGTGTCATCCATGCAATTAGGTGAATCAAGGATTTGTGCCCTTTTAATAATGCATTGATTAAACTTGCTGGATATAATTGATATGATGCTCAGCACATCCTTGCATTATTTTATTCAATTTGTTGAAAAAAAGCAATATTAAATAGGCACTCATGTAAGATTAGTCCACCATTAAAAAATTGTTTGTTTGCAGTTTCCGACCCATGGCTTTTAGGGGTGGGTCGGTAGGTAGGGATATATATATATTTTTTAAAACATTTTTATTATTAACGCATGCCCATCGACGGGATGCAAATATCGTGTGCTTCACTAGTATTATCCATAGAGATGTTTTTTTAAAAAGGGTTTAGTTAAATATTAACAGAACATGCAAGAAAAAAGAAACAAAAACAAATTAAAAAAAAAAAAAAAAAAAAAAAATATTTAAAAAAATTGTTTGGGTCGGCGGATTTGCCGTGGGTCGGTCGCAAACTGCAAACAAACAATATTTTAATTTAGGCCCTAGTTACTTTTGTTTACCTGAGCCTGTATTGAAATGCCAAATTATACCATATCGGCATGAAATCAGTTGTAGGCAAAGTGGGGCAGCTTAAAGTTGCTATCCCGCCAACAACAGCCAAATTTTACAACATATGGACATCGTTTCTTAACCTTCTGAAGATGGCTTATATGTATAATTTATATATTTTGAGAATCCAAACTCTATAATCACAGTATAAACGGCTTTTACCAGCCGAGCCAGACCTCAGAACTGGAGCGTCGAATTAAGAGTTACCAACTCATAATTATATTTACCTATATTCTATCATGGGTATGTTAAGAACCCATTAATAAACCTGTACTTTTAATCAGCTCATATACATTATTATATCACTTGAACACCTGGGCTCAGTTGTTCAAAGATCTGTTAGCTTAATCCTCCGTTAGTGTAAACTTTCAAAGTACATTTTCTCATAATAGATGATTTCTTCTTAACATAATGCTATCATGCACAATTTCTGGCAGAAATATTCATTTATCGGAAATTCACATTTGAAATTTTGACTTAACGAACGCTCGGTTAAGTTAACCGATCTTTGAACAACTGGCCCCTGGATTGAGTTCCGATAAATGGATTTGTAATGTACGTTATTTGGCGTATTTCTTTAAGTTTTCACCCTTTTGTTTACACCATCCCTTTATACAATTGTTGTAAAGTACAAGAGCGTATTTCATCCCTTTATTTATACTGGGCAGCGATTGAGTTTTGTTGACGGACTAACTGTACTTATACTTACATGAATTCAGGAAGTTCGACTGCTGTTTCCCAACAGTCAGAGAATTAACCGCGGTAACTATGAGGTGAAGCAGCTGGTTGACGCGTGTCGCTCCAATGATGTCACAGATCTCATACTCGTCCACGAGCACAGGGGTGTGCCTGATGGTCTCGTTATTTGCCATCTACCGTATGGACCCACCGCATACTTCACTCTGTCGAACGTCGTCATGAGACACGACATACCCGACGTTGGGACGATGTCAGAAGCATATCCTCACCTCATATTTAACAGCTTCTCATCAACACTTGGAAACAGGGTAGGTAGACTGGTACTGATACAACAGCATGGGTTCTCATATAACAGAGTGGGTAGAATGGTTCTCATATAACAGGGTAGGTAGAATGGTTCTTATACAACAGGGTGGGTAGAATGGTTCTCATATATAACATGGTGGGTAGAATGGTTCTCATATAACATGGTCGGTAGAATGGTTCTCATATAACAGGGTAGGTAGAATGGTTCTTATACAACAGGGTGGGTAGAATGGTTCTCATATATAACATGGTGGATAGAATGTAGTCTCGGCCAGCTAGACCGTATCATGCATATGTCTTACTTGCAGATATCGGTCTGGGCAGATTAGGCCAATTAAAGCGCCCACTAGCGAGTAACACAATTTATTCGCGCGTTTTTTTCACGCTCATAAAGTCGACGTTTGCGTGACGTCATGTTGTAAAAACAAGTACAACGTCAATTGTTGATGCAGCAGTTAAACTGTTTAACGTCACTTGCTGCTTCTCATAAGTTAAAAATAAGAAAATATTATTAAATTAACTTAAAAACATGTTTTTGAAAGTCTCGTTGAATCTCGAAAAATCTCACCAAAATCGCCCAAAACGAGAGGGCGATTTTAAACGTCCTATTTTCCCCAGGCCCTGGTTCTGGATCCGTGTAGCATAGCGTAACGAAGAAATCAGAAGCGGGCCGGATGACCGAGGCTAGGTAGAATGGTTCTCATATAACATGGTGGGTAGAATGGTACTCCTATAACCGGGTAGGTAGAATGGTTCTCATATAACATGGTGGGTAGAATGGTTCTCATCTAACGGGGTGGGTAGAATGTATCTCATATAATAGGGTAGGTAGAATGGTTCTTATACAACAGGGTGGGTAGAATGGTTCTCATATAACAGGGTGGATAGAATGGTTCTCATAGTAGGTAGAATGGTTCTCATATAAAAGGGTAGGTAGATTGGTACTCCTATAACTGGGTAGGTAGAATGGTTCTCATATAACATGGTGGGTAGAATAGTTCTCATTTAACAGCATGGGTAGAAACATGGGTTTTGAAAAATAATCCTATTTTAATAGCAGACATATCCATGATCGCATGAGTCAACCTTATAAATTGTCTTTATTATGAACAGGCATTTATCTGATATTTGAGATGGGAACTGTGTTTGTCTGAAGGAACACTTTTATCTTTTGTATAACATGTACCTATCATTAAACCGTGGACTATAAAAGCATAGAATACATTGATAATTGTTTTTTACTGTCAAGTCTGGTCCTCTAACTTTTACCTCAAGCTAGACCTTTACAGAGGTCAGTAAACCAAACTATCAATGTGTTTAGTTTTCTAAGAATAAATGGAAAACTTGGAAAACGTCAGGCATTCAGTGACTTGAGCATGAATCAGTTTTATCTCCTGAAGAAAACGGTCTTAGACTATCGCTAGATTGAGTTTGTAAAAAGTATGTGGGCAGAGGAACTGTCTAAATATATATAGACTTGTTAAAAAGAAAAAAAAAAATGTTTTTCAATAGCTTCCTATTTAAAGTGTCTTTAGTCTTAGATTAAAATAAACATTTATACTTACTAAATGGTTCTATTTTTATCAGTTCATTAAACTGAACTGTTGCATAGGGATGATTTACTAAGTATATAATATTTAGGACAATGTTCGATTGAATTATAGTCATTTCATTGGTGAAAATAATGGTTATTCACTGGTAGAACTGTTCCATTTTTCAGGTGAAAAGTATATTAAAGTACCTTTTCCCAGTTCCAAAAGAAGACAGTAAAAGGGTGGTCACATTTGCTAATGATGACGACTTCATTTCATTCAGGTAGGTGGGGTAGGTGGGGTGGGTTGTTTCTGTTTGTGTTGATTTGTGTTCCACTTGTAAATTAGCCAGTGTTAATGGAGATTGCAGGCAATCTGGAAAAAATATGAGTTTTGATCTGATAACCAGTTAAACTCTCCGTGTTAACAGTTCCTCAGTATTAGTATTCGGAATGGAACCAATCACTTTTCCAGATCGCGATCCCTCAGGGGCCTAGAAATATTTATGTGAGGAAGCTATCCAGCTGGCTTGCGGAACGACGGTGGTTATACCCATATGCCCGCCCGGAGGGGCACCTGGGGGTCTTCTTCCACCAGTGGAAGCTGGAAAGTCGCCATATGACCATAGCTGTTGGTGCGACTATAACCTCCAATTCAATTCAATTCACTTTTCCAGATCGTCCATACTAGGCACGAAACTTCTACTCACCTGCTCGCCATGACGAGTGCTCATGGATGCAGGACGAGTAGAAATTCAGATAAATTCTTTAACAATTTATCAATTTGACCATTCAAATATTACTTAGGACGAGTAACTCAGAAATAAATTTTCCTGCCCTGGGCCTGTAGTCACTTTAAATGTATATTCATGCCCTATTTGTGTGTGGAAATTGCACGCAATTATTTTAAAGGGACACACGGCAATCTTGAAGTGGCCGAAGGCCAGCAGAGCTTATGGGATGCCGAGTTGTCCGGCGTCCGTTGTCCGTCGTCTGTTGTTAACTTTTGTCTCGTTAAGACGATAGGGCCTTCATTTTTCATCAGATCTTTATCAAACTTTAACAGGTTGTTAATATCAATGAAAGCTCGGATGAGTTCGAAAACCAGCCAGATCGGACAAGTAACAGCGGAGTTATGGCCCTTGATTTAGTTAAAAATGCTATATTGCTAAATTTTGCCTCGTTAAGACGATAGGGCCTTCATTTTTCATCCTATCTTTACCAAACTTTACCACATTGTTAATATCAATAAAAGCTTGGACAAGTTCGAAAACCAGCCAGATTGGACCAGTAACAGCAGAGTTATGGTCCTTGATTTAGTTAAAAATGCTATATTTTGCCTCATTAAGACGATAGGGCCTTCGTTTTTCATCCTATCTTTACCAAACTTTACCACATTGTTAATATCAATGATAGCACGGACAAGTTCGAAAACCAGCCATATCGGACCAGTAACATCGGAGTTGTGGCCCTTGATTTACTTCAAAATGATATATTTTGCGTCGTTAAGACGATAGGGCCTTCATTTTTCATCCGATCTTTACCAAACTTCATCAGATTCTTAATGTGCATGAAAGCTTGGTCAAGTTCGAAAACCAACCAGATCGGACCAGTAACAGCGGAGTTATGGCCCTTGATTTTGTTAAAAATGCTATAATTTGCCTCGTCATGCGATAGGGCCTTCATTTTGCATCTGATATTTGCCAAACTTTACCAGATTTTACGACTGTCTTTTATTATATTATTATTAATTTTATTTTAATTATTATTTATTTTTTTTATTATTTTTTCTTTTTTTTTTTTTTTCCTTTTTTTTTTTCTTTCTTTCTTTTTTTCTTTTTTTTAATTTTTTTTTCATATATATTTTTTTGAAATTATTCCTTTTTATCATTTTTTTTTTTTTTTTTTAGCTCTATGTTGGACCAGTCGGACCAGTAACAGAGGAGTTATGGCTCTTGATTTAGTTAAAAATGCTATATTTTGCCTCGTTAATACGGTATGGCCTTCATTTTACATCTGATCTTTACCAAACTTTACCAGATTCTTTAGTTATGGCCCTTGATTTAGTTAAAAAGCGGTTTTTTGCCCGAAACTTTCAAAAAAACGTAAATGGCAGTCACTCGCGCTTCATTGATGTTATAAGAGCCATGTTAGCCAGTAGAGCGTCCACAGGCCCTCGTGGGCCTCTTGTTTAAAAACTAATGGTTGTCCCGTTAGTTTTTCTCTAAACTTGCATTTGTTCAATCATTAATATTAATTGTTAGAATAGTTCAAAGCAAATTGTTTACATATTGCTAACTTTTTATCATATTGCACCAACAATATATTTAAAAATTTGGTAAAATAACGAAGACAATTGAAATCTAATTTTTTTTATTTAATTATATGCAAGCAGTTTTAAAGTCAAAATGATGCAGTATAACTAAATCAAGGAGCAAATTTTAATGTTTAAATAAAACTCAAGATTGCCATGTGTCCCTTTAATAGGGAAACAGTGCAGTGTTTATGGTTGCATCAACAAGCACATCTTGTTTGGTTGTTGGACTTCCCTTCTGACATCATATAATTAAAACATTACTACTAGAATTAATATTTTACTTTTCTGCTTGTATAAGACTTTTCTATATTAAATATGAATGTTTTATTGTTGCATATCAAGGCGCACAAATTCCACTCATCGCCTCGCCATAATCATTGCTCATTGATGCAGGACGAGTAGAAATTCAGATACATTCTTTAACAATTTATCAATTGACCATTCACATATTATGTAGGACGAGTAACTCAGAAACAATTTTTCCTGCCCTGCATGTTATGATTTTACTATAAATACAGTGTACTTAAAGTTATTTGGTTTAAACGTATTTTATTTTTCCTTGATGTACAACATTTCATATATACATTGTACAATCATATTAAAGGATAAGAACGAAAGCAAACTGCTTATAGAATTCTTCTCTTATTATTTATATTTGTGTTTGATAACTTTGTGTAATTTTCATTGACAAATACTGCTACAATAATGATATGCTTACATGTGTGTTTTTTTCTAGGCACCATGTATACAAGAGAACGGAAGGTGGTAAAGATATTGAGTTACTGGAGGTTGGACCAAGGTTTGAAATGAAATGTAAGCAGTATTTTCAAGGTTTCTCATACAAGTCGGCCTCCTGTCATTGGGGACGTAAACTGAGCGGTCCAGTGTGTTGGAGTTTATCCTTAGAGCACGTTAAAAAACCCATAGAAATCTATTTGTTAGTAAGATAAGGGCAGGTTCCTGGATTTCTATTTATCCATGACCTCTCTCTTGCTCTAAATAGCCCTCAACGTGTTAATGAGCTGTAGAATAACATTCAGTTAACAGTTTTTTTTGGCCCCTTCCCCGAAAAGGGTGATAAAATTCCACTGAAAAAAAAAAGAAAACCTTTTTTTTTTCCGTTTTCATTATTTTCCACTCCTCGAACTTTCTCAACATTATTATTTTTGGGATACATTTATAGAAGACATATTATCTAAAATGTACCTCTTTTGTATACACACCCAAATCTTCAATTTCTGCCTAACTCAAAAATCGTGATATTTTTTCTCCCTATTGAAGGGCCTGGGACTTCCCATATTTCCGAAAAAATCCCCGAGTTCATAAAAAAACAAATACTTTTGGTTGATCTATTTGTCTTGTAATTTTGTTCTGGCCTGTGGTGAGATTTGTAACTAAAGGTTGCAGGTTCAAGACTCGTCCGTGGAACACTTTCCTTAAGCAAGGCAACTTTGCTGTTTTTTCTGTCCGTCAGGTGTGTTAACTGGGTCCTGTCATAAATTGTTATTTCTTTAAATGCTTAACATGTTCATACTTTACCTTTTTATCTCATCAACTTTTTACATATTTGAAACTTTTGCATTTAATAATATTTACACAAAATATGTACATGTTAATAATAATACCAATTTGGTAACTATTTTCAGTGTATCAGATAGTTCTGGGGACATTAGACACTGTGTCTAGTTCCGATGTCGAGTGGGTCTACAAACCGTATATGAATACAGCGAAAAAACGAAAGTTCCTCACCGATTGATGGCAGTACAGTTGTTGCCCTAATGAAGGCCTGCTTTAACTCTGTGATACCGACTAAGCCCGGGGTTCCAATCTGCCAGTTTAATCTTGAAAGGTGTATGTCCCCTTAATAAATCTGTTATAAATCCTTGTTAAAAGGGTTTAAGTTGCTTATTAGCGGTATAAAGTAACACATACTGATCTAAAAACATTATTATTGATGGCATCTGAACATTGAATGATAACGATGTTAACCATGTCTGGTTAAATGCAACATGCATAAGCAAGTTTAGAAAAACTAATATTGTAGTGTGGTACACTTTAAAGTGAACGAGGAATGCAAATACAACCATGCAGATGAACACTTGTCAAGAAACGAGAGTATTATTGCACGTGGAATCAGTAAATAGACATTATTAAACCACCATGATCGGAAAATTCTTCAGGATTGACGCAGTAAAGCTGTACCCATTTAATATTTGTACAAATTCCAGATGTGTACTGAATTGGATAAAAGTGCTAAAAAAGTTTAAAAACTAATTAGTAACTACATATATTCTGTTCAATAAATTGAGAAAATTACTAAAAACCTGCTGTAATGCATATTGTACATTTATATTGATGTCAGAGACTTGTGCACTCCCGTGCATCTTGTAAATACATCTCCGCACTATTGTGCACTTTTGTAAATACGTCTCCTTAGGACTTGTTTACCTACAGAAATGTGTTGTTTATAAAAACCATTGTTTAGAATTATGTTGCATACAAAAATAATGACTTGCTGCATGTTGTTGCCAGAATAAAGATTATGTCATGAAAGTAAAGTTTGTGTTTTTGTTGTCAGATACATTTGTGCTTTTTGTTGCCCAATACATGTTTTTTTGATAATGTAATGATATTCTTTACTTACAATGTGTGCGAAGAAATTTTACTATCGTGGAACAAAAGAAAAACAGAAAACTCAAATAACTTCAGTTAGTTTAAAAACTTACAAGACCTTTTTGTTGAACCGATTTTGTAACTGTTACAATGGACAAAGGTTCACAGTGTGAGCGATTCAGGGCCATTTGACCCTCTTGTTTACAAATGACTTTGAGATATCGCATTACCTAAGCATAGTTTTTCTTTTGCAAATTAGTTTGAATTTTTCCTAGTTATTTTGTAATTGTATGGCCAAACATCCATCAAACATGTGCATGAGAAAAAGTGACGCCATAGGAACACTGGATATTTCTTAATCTACCGTATTTTAGATGTGATAAAAGACATACTTTCTTCTTCCCATGCAACTTTATGCAGTCTTTATTTGGTCTGCCATTTAAAAAGCCAGTGTTCACCACCTAAACCTATTTAATTTTACATGTGAAAACCATAGTGTAGGAACACCGGTTATCAACTATAAAACTCAGGGGCGGATCCAGGATTTCAGCTTAGCGGGGGCGTAATATTTTGGTCAATTTTCGGGTCCGTCTCTAGCCTCATAAAACGTTTGCGGTAGTGCATTTATAGGGTAAAAAAGTCCGTTTTCAAATAAAAGGATTTAACAATGTGTTAATTAAACCACTTATTAGCCATTATGCGTCGAGCGAGCGAGAAAAAAAATTATACTGAGGATGTCCATCTAAATTGTTTGATGTTTTATCTACAGTAACATGGACATACACGTATGAATAACAAAAGTCCGTTTTCAAATAAAAGAATTTAACAATGTGTTAATTAAACCACTCATTAGCCATTATGCGTCAAGTGAGCGAGAAATTTTTTTATACTGAGGGCATACAACGAAATTGTTTGATATTTTATCTACAATAACATGGACATACATGTATGAATAAAAAAAGTGCGAGCGAAGCGAGAGAAAAAAAAAAATATACTGAGGGCGTATTTGATATTTTATCTACAGTAAAATGGACATACATGTATGATCCGGAATTTTTAGGGGGGGCGCGTGCCGGGTGCGCCCCCCACTGGATCCGCTAGTGAAACTAATGTAAATTTGGAAAAGGGCAGAAGTCATGCCCACAAAGTTTGTTGAGGAAAGGCGTTGTAGTCTTGGGAGGAGTAAGTCTTAATGAGTGTGATTATTCAACAACAGAAATGCACATAAATAAAGAGCAGAAGTTGTACCACTGGTGCTGATTTACACAAGTATGCGGAGGCTAAGCATGATAATTAGGGAGAAGTAAGAGAGAGTTTAAAACAAGAAATGTTACCAGTAAGTGACAAATGCCCAGGAAGGTTTTCTTATAGCAATTCTTACATTGTTGGAATGCTATGGGTGACAGCTTGTATGCAGGTAAAACACAATAGTAAATGGAAGGTAGAATGAAAGCGTACAACACGCACTCTGATCCTCTAAACATGATTGTGTAGTTTTCATGAAATTTCTCTTGTTAAATTAAAAACATAATTTTGACGCATTTTATCTTTGACCTCTTCATGTGACCTTGACCTTTAAAGGTACGTATTTGGTTCTTGCGCATGACACACCTTCTCACCGTATTTCACGTTTGTGTGAAGTAAGATCAAATTCCATTCTTATGGCTACGACAGCTGTTGACTCATTTGACCTCCAAGTGAACTTGACCTTTGAGGTACTGACCTAATGCTTGCACGTGATACAAGTTCTCACTGTGATTAACATTTGTGTGAAGTTCCAAAATCCCTTCGGTACTTTCAAAGTTATGACTGAGACACGAATTAGACTCCTTTGACCTCCAAAATGTGACCTTGACCTTTGAGGTATGGAACTACGTTTTTGCCATAACATTTGTGTGAAGTTTCATGAAATTCCCTTCAGTGATTTTAAAGTTATGACTGAGGCTTGGTTTTGACTCATTTGACCTTTGACTCATTTGACCTCCAAGTGAACTTGACCTTTGAGGTACTGACCTAATGCTTGCACGTGATACAAGTTCTCACTGTGATTAACATTTGTGTGAAGTTCCAAAATCCCTTCGGTACTTTCAAAGTTATGACTGAGACACGAATTAGACTCCTTTGACCTCCAAAATGTGACCTTGACCTTTGAGGTATGGAACTACGTTTTTGCCATAACATTTGTGTGAAGTTTCATGAAATTCCCTTCAGTGATTTTAAAGTTATGACTGAGGCTTGGTTTTGACTCATTTGACCTTTGACTCATTTGACCTCCAAGTGAACTTGACCTTTGAGGTACTGACTAATGCTTGCACGTGATACAAGTTCTCATTGTGATTAACATTTGTGTGAAGTTTCAAAATCCCTTCGGTACTTTCAAAGTTATGACTGAGACACGAATTAGACTCCTTTGACCTCCAAATGTGACCTTTACCTTTGAGGTATGGAACTACGTTTTTGCCATAACATTTGTGTGAAGTTTCATGAAATTCCCTTCAGTGATTTTAAAGTTATGACAGGCTTGGTTTTGACTCATTTAACCTTTGACCTTCAAGTTTGACCTTGGCCTTTGAGATACATATCTGAGTCCTGCACATTACACACATTCTCATTGCGATATAACATATGTGAAGTTTCATGAAACTTCTGTATTTTCAAACTTATGACTGAGACACAAATTAAAACTCATTTGACCTTTGACTTCCAAGTGTCTTTGAGGTACTGACCTATTTTTTGCACATGATGCACATTCTCGTTATGATTAACATTTGTGTGAAATTCCATGAAATTCACTCGGTACTTTCGAAGTTATGGCTGTTTCGGATGGAAAGGACGGACGATTACTAAATAACGTATGGACGCAATATACATGGAAACGGGATTTTTTCCCTGGAAGTTAAAATGCGTATATATTTCAATAGTCGGAAAATCAATCCCATGTGCTACAACATTGATATGGTTCCCATGTGCTACAACATTGATATGGTTTGTGCTACAACATTGATATGGTTCCCATGTGCTACAACATTGATATGGTTACCATGTGCTGCAACATTGATATGGTTCCTATGTGCAACATTGATATGGTTCCTATGTGCTACAACATTGATATGGTTCCCATGTGCTATAACATTGATATGGTTACCCAATCAGTACGGACGACTTGTGCTATCCGAGACCATCGTATTAAATCTATAGTAAGAGACCCTTGTATTAACCTGCAGTTTTAATTTTCATGTTTTAGTTTGCATGAACTCAAGTAAATGATTGTCCTGAAAATACACGAGAATGTATAGTGCACCCATATTCTCTATATCCAAGAAAATAAAAGGAAAATAACACTTTTTTTTTTTAATTTCACTTGTACCACAAGTCGGATGGGGACGTAAACCAGGCGGTCTCGTGTATCGGAGTCTATCCTCCGCATGTTATCTATTCGATAATTAGGGAAGGGCAGGATTTCTGGATTCCTACGTAACATTTCCACTCTCTATGTGGTGAAGGGCAGGATTTCTGGATTCCCACTAACATTTCCACCCTCTATGTGGTGAAGGGCAGGTTTCTGGATTCCTACGTAACATTTCCACTCTATGTGGTGAAGGGCAGGGTTTCTGCTCCATGTGGTGAAGGGCAGGATTCCCACGTAAAATCTCCACTATGTGGTGAAAGGCATGGTTTCTAGATTCCTACGTAACATTTCCACTCTCTATGTGGTGAAAGGCATGATTTCTGGATTCCTACGTAACACTTTCTCTCTCTATGTGGTGACAGGCAGGGTATCTGGATTCCTACATAACACGTAACATTTCCACTCTGTGGTGAAGGGCAGGGTTTCTGGATTCCTACGTAACATTTCCACTCTCTATGTGGTGAAGGGCAAGATTTCTGGATCCCTACGTAACATCTCCACTCTCTATGTGGTGAAGGGCAGGATTTCTGGATTCCTACGTAACATTTCCACTCTCTATGTGGTGAAAGGCATGATTTCTGGATTCCTACGTAACACTTCCTCTCTCTATGTGGTGAATGGCAGGGTAATCTGGATTCCTACATAACACGTAACATTTCCACTCTGTGGTGAAGGGCAGGGTTTCTGGATTCCTACGTAACATTTCCACTCTCTATGTGGTGAAGGGCAAGATTTCTGGATCCCTACGTAACATCTCCACTCTCTATGTGGTGAAGGGCAGGATTTCTGGATCCCTACGTAACATCTCCACTCTCTATGTGGTGAAGGGCAGGGTTTCTGGATTCCCACGTAACATTTCCACTCTCTATGTGGTGAAGGGCAGGGTTTCTGGATTCCTACGTAACACGTAACATTTCCACTCTGTGTGGTGAAGGGCGTGGTTTCTGGATTCCCACGTAACATTTCCACTCTCTATGTGGTGAAGGGCAGGGTTTCTGGATTCCTACGTAACATTTCCATTCTCTATGATAACGTAAACAATATGTTGATGAGTCGTTAAACAACAAATCATTTCTTACCCGAACATTATTAACTGCATAATATGTGTTTTTTATGATATAGCTTTTTAGTTGTTATATATAAAATCAACCAAGTTACTGGAATTTGTTATTTAAAAGTGCATGTATCTGACGCGTGTTCGAAATGAAAATAAACAACAACAAAAACATCTGGGTAATCCCTTTGATCTGTACGACACATTATTAAAATACCACACGAGATGTGCATTTTGTCACCATCTGATACTCTACAAAAACAACTTTGTTATTTGGTAATTTTAGACGTATACTATTGAGCTCAGCAGCTCTGATTACACAAAAAACTACTTGGTTTTAGTTGTTAACATAACAAAAGTGCATGATGTCATTCGATTTATCCCCATTAAAAGCACGTTTTTGACTTGTGATCAAAATATGTCAGTTTCCTTCTATTTTCACTGTCCCATTTATTGTACACGGATGTGCATGAAAACATATGTTATGTGCATGCTATCGTCTGATTAGCTATCTGGATACTCATGAATTCGTTACATGTGCATCTATATAAATTGCACTATGTAAACATTAAACAACATATTTTTAGATTGTGATCTAATTTTGGAATTTAGCTTACGGAATATTATTAGTATGTGAATACGGTGTTATATTTAGCTGACTAAACTAAAACAAAACGTTCTGTTAAATATGTTAGTAGAAATATGGTGTTAAAGGTAAACGAATGCCGCCGCCATGGCTTTAAAACACACATTCAAACGAAAGCTATACCCATGTAGTGAAAGTGACAGCAATGAACGACACTCCTGGTAGAGAGCGCATCAGCAACATTTCCCATTTATTTGAACGTTTAAAATAAAATAATCTTGCACAAGAATTTAAAGTTTTATTAAAAGAAAAAACACTAGTATGAAAAATCACGCTATTTTATAACTCATTACGTGACCCCGCCTTAATTCCATTAAGGGATGGGTAAGCTTATATAAGCAGGATTTTAGAACGGATAATTTGACAATAAAATACGTTTAAAAACATGTTTCACTGAAAAAATGCGATAACCTGTTTATAATTACATATTAAATGTTTTAATTTTACGATATGTAACCGTTTTAAGCCGAAATTAAGGTTTTATTTCATACCACAGCCAACGTCGTTTTCGCTTCTTGGAGAAGGGATTGGATGGGGTATGGAAGTTAATACTCAGACCAAGTAATGTGCAAATGCCAGAACACATTCCCAAAAAGGTACAGCTAGTAAAAAAAAAGAACACGTGTATAGTAATAAGCTTAAGGTTTATAGTTCCTACATCTGTTTGAAATGAAAATTAGGTAAAATTTTCGCCCAACACTCGCGAGATCAATAGATAATCTGTGCTACATATATGGCAAGAGAAATAAAATATCACTGTAATATAGAAAGAGATCTCGTTAACGTAGAAAGATATCGCAGAAATAGCTCTGTAAGCAAGATATATAAGAGTTACGAAGATATCGTTACGTTAAAGAGATATCACTACAGCTTAGAGAGATATCTCTCTATCGTTAAATATTAGGACAGTTATGAAGCATGCCTGAAACGAATGTGTTGCCGTGAACCCTATCAAAAAGTCAGATGGTTTCGCTACGGTGAAAACGGATACAAAAGCCGCTAATTTGAGACTATGACGTCACAGTTCTTATTAGGTTTGGAAACTTTAAATTAATTTAATGATTTGGACAAAAAAAAAGTCAATAATTATTTTAAGCGCTCTTCTCTCGTCTGGGACAGACCCACTGCAAGGAATATCGAGGGTACATATGAATAAAGAAGGAGATAGAATAGATTTGCGCGGAGCCCTCGATATTTGGAATTGAAATGACATTGCTTAAAAGTTTACAATAAGAATACAATTTGTCAAGTATTGCTTGACTTATAATGAAGCGACAAGGTTACAATGTCTAATTGTCTTTTCTGCTTCGTATTATTCAGTTTCACAATTAAATTGAAAAATAAATACAACCGCGAAAATGCAAGTTAAGTAGAAAAACTAACGGGGCGCCGCGAGATTTAACAAAAAATCAAGATTGCAGTTTGTCCCTTTAATAAAGTTTAACAACAATCAATAATCAGTGACGATACCGATTTGGAACCAGCTGTATTCGATTCATAGACTGTATCCTGAAATGTACCAATCTGTCACAGAGGCCATTACATTGACCTCTGTGACCAACGTCTAAGAAAGTAGCCTGCGATCAATATCAAAACTTCAACACCGTGACACCACCAACTATCGGCTGTTAACTGACACGACGTAAACAATCGAAAGAAACCCGACTTATTTTCTACATGTTGATATATATTTTAAGTTAGTAATTTAATTTAAGGTAGGTTGTTAAGAGCTAAGTGATACTGGAAAGTGCAGGTAAGCACCTACGGGAAAGATTTGGTGGTGCGTATTTTAAATGTTTTGACGGCGGAGTGATATGCCAAAGTACAAACCTTTATTCTACCGCAATATAATTCTGAGACTACATTACTGTATATTTAAAACATTCAAGCAAAAAAAAAAAAATTCTTTTGTAATTTAAGCATTTCATATAAAGTCAATTCAGAAAAATATTAGTGCAATCAAGAAATTTTGCATTTGCATCTTTTTTCATCGTTTGCCAAAATTCTCGGTATTTGATGAAACGTTGACATAGGTTTATGTGTATGCAAGGAACGACAACTCTGTGTAGTGATTGGAAATGTACATCTAATTATTGTAGTAAAAACCCATTCTCTACCCAGAGTTGTCGTTCTTTGCATAAAGCAGCTTTCATTCACAACATCTCGTACACTACTTCGCAGCATTACTCGAATACTCGAATGCAATACGTAGGTTTCCATAGCGCCTTAGATTCCCGCCAAAACCGCCAAAACCAATTTACAGTCAAAGCTATCATCTAACTGTTGCAATGCTATTCAGCCGATTGCTCTTTCAATAGTTTATTTACATGAAGGCATTGTAAAAAACAAACATTTAACGCAAATTATACATCAACACGTGTGGTTAGCGGCCATATTGTTTACACAGCAATAGTGCACTATTTTCTGTGCCGTTGCCTTCATCAAGATACCAAAGCGCCGTGATACACACGAGGCGGGATCCCGAAGAATGACGGGATTCACGATTGAGCAGCTTTCTGAGTCCGGGATAAATATAGCCGGAGCCTCGAAGCCGGAGCCTCAACGAAGCAGGAGCCTCAACTATGACGGTCGATTTGGTGTGGTATAGGCAGACCCCATTTTCACTTGGTAGAACCAGAACTGTATACCTTCCGCCATCCGTAAGAATCGACACTTTCTCACTTGACACCAGAACAGAAAACCAGAAGAGCTTTGCTTCTTACCGATAGTTCCTCTCCAGATCTCTCGACTTTACACCTTTGTTGGTTGCAGATGTAACGTCATATGAAACAAGGAAGAACTTTTCTCCGTCTTTCCTTCTGTTCTTTATTCCGACTATAGTCTGCCTTAAAGAATGCACCCGAGCCCTCCTATACAATGAAAGCTTGTTATGTGTTGTTTTTTTTATATGGAGATGTGCGTTTCAGTCATATTAATGTTGTTTGGTTTTTAAAACAGGTCTGTGTGGAAAGTATGCTCTTAAATACG